>CM045458.1:9731990-10023450 GCA_024666655.1 Dascyllus trimaculatus
TGATTCTGGAGTTATAAAGTGAGATGTATCTCTGATATATTTAATACAACCCTGTTCACACATTTACAGAAGTGACTTTGGCTTTTTTATAGAGTTTCAATATCCCGAATAGTTTTTTTTGGCTTCCATTAAATGAGTAAATGAGCTTTCTGAGTTGTAGTATTTTTATATAAATGCTGAAATTAAAAAAAATTAACTTGCTGTCAATTATTAGAAAATATGTTTAGTCCTACCAAATTAAAATTTTTGTTTTCTGCTGAACTTTCTTTCAAAGGGATCAAAACTTTCCGTCCATATGAAGATGTAAACACACACAGGCACACACACACACACACAGGCACACACACACACACACACACACACACACACACACACACACACACACACACACACACACACACTTCTCAGTGTGTTGCCCTTATTGAGTTAGAGAGCAGGAACACATGCAGAGGGGCCTCGTTGATCAGGGGGTGGCTGAAGTGACGGCGCCATGCTGCCTGTCTCCCTAACCCTTTCCCTTCTCTCTCTCTCTCTCTCTCTCTCTCTGTCTCTCACACACACACACACACACACACACACACACACACACAGACAAAGATGCTCTTTCCCGCCCTGTTTCTCTCACACAGATGGATGAAGATATTTGACCACACAGACACACACAGAGTAAAACACGGTCACACACACACACACATGCAGAGATGACACACACACACACACACACACACACACACAGACGAACTGAGCTGGGGTTTTTTTGGTAAATGTGATTTGGAGCAGCAGGTCTGTGTGGAGAACAGGAGGTTAAACAGGGGACGATAAATGTTCATCCACCAGAGTCCATCAAGTTCCCAAAATGTCAGCAGCTGTTTCCAACCTTCAGTCCATCAGTAAAGCAAACTTTGGAATCACACGCGTTTCCATCAACTAAACCTGCATGAGAGGAATTTACTGGGTCAGGTGGGGAGGTGCAGTGCTCAGTTATTTTAGAAAACAACCTCCAAATCACAAGAAAACGTAGAAACTGAAGTGTGCTCCAGTTCCATATTGTGCTCTAGTTTTATACTGTATGTTGCTGCTAATCAGTCATTTCATCAGTTTTGTGTGTATTATACAAGAACGTGATTATATTATTAATAATGTCAGATTCATCATAACAAAACAATCACCACCATTAGGTCAAAAGTTGAATTTGTCTGTTATTAACCTGGACGCCATATTTTTAGTGTTTGCCTCAAAACTGTCATGGCAGGAAATCACATAGTTGTTGCTGTGATAATGTGCCAGAAATCCTTTCTCACAGCCGTTGTGCAACATTTCAGTGTCTAATAAACTTTTGAACTCTACACAAACAGTCACATTTGGATTGTACACCAATACAAACCCTTGAAAGTCAGGATGTGCTGGAAAAAAGACTATTTACTCCATAAATCTGCTCTAGACAACAATGTAAATACAAGATAAATGTAAATGTGCACGCAAATCTCAATTAATATGATTATATAACACGTAATAACAGTCAAATAACTTGTATCGCAAGTAAGTTTGATGTAAATAAACTGCTTCATTTACCTGTATTAAATATTACAGCAACATTAACAGCACAATCAGTGAACCAGCCTCTGTCATTTTTGATTCATGTCTTGCCAAAGGAGTGTTAAATTATCTCTGATAGCCCCCACTTAACAATGGAAAAATGATCAGAAGTAAATCAAAACTTAAAAATTTAAAAATCAGGGTTCAACTTGCTCACCCCTGGTTACCCACATTTAGACCGTGTCTCCAGCAGGTCATTCATAGTGTTGCAATGATTTATACGCACAAAAGAAGGATCACTTACTTTCCTTCAAACAGAGGGCATGAAGCGATGTGAATATCGACTTGTCAGTTTCATAGTATTACAGATATTGTCAGGTGCAGCCACACACCCAGTTCTGAGGAGACGAAAAAGGATTTTAAAAGGTTTTAGATATTGCTAACAGTTCAAGATAATATTTATATTAGAGGGAGAAACATCAAGTGAAATGACAAATTAGTATAAAAGCCTGAAACATTATCCCTCAGTGCTGAGGAACTCTCCGCGGTGCTGAAGCTGGGCAACCTACTGTCACCGTGTAACAATCTTTTGTGTATACTGGCGAAAGTATTAAAATGTAAACATCACACAAGACACCAGGTAAAGGTTTAAAATCATCAACTTTACTGTCAGAAATGGATTGGTAGTAAGCACAACAAACAACACAGGCAAGGAACAGGACGAAAGGCAGAATCCCAGAATAAGCAAATATAAAAAAACAGATCGTGGTGCTCTGAAAAAGGAAATCCAAATGACTGGTCGTTGGTATGTCTTCATACCAGTCTAACTAGTAGACTGAACAAATAACTGAATGCTATAAACATAAAAACATGAAACAATGACTCAAACAAGTCTTTGTCATAAGTTTGCCAGCGATCTACATATTAGACCAGAGCTGCTGACTTGGGAACAAGTGGCAAAATGTTGTTTCTTGATATTAAAACTGAGACCTGCAGGACACCAGCTAACAGAAGCTGTTATGAAGAGGCAGGAGGAAATCATTAAAGACACTGGCAGTCTAAAAGACATGAGAGTAGATGTTGGGCAGTGTTGTATTTTCAGGTTTTGTGATGTGGTATTCATGAATTAAACACACCTTAAAAGTGCTGAATTATCCATTGCTGAAGTCCTATTGCTGTGACATTGGAGCAGCGTCATTCTTTATAGTGATATTATGCAGCACACTGTATGCTTTCAAAGTGTGGCATAAATATACCAAATTCCCATATTATTTTGTAAAATTTGACATTTATTCCCTCTGTACGAGGGCTAGGGAGCATCTAAGTCTGGTGGCTAATATAGGCGGCTGTGGTACAGTGACACAGTCAGACACCACCAGCAGTCCTTCATCAACCCTACAGTAGGCATGGTTGTAGTTATACTGTAGAATCGTGGGATTTGCTGCAGGAGTCATTGGTCAGGGCATAGCAGCATATCCTCGGTCTCCTGCAATTAATTAGGTTAAGTTACCGTACTCTAGACTGTAATTTGTGTAATTATACGCTCACCAATGAGTCAACTATCTCCAGATGCAGCTTGCAGGAATCAAAAGTCAGCTGCTCATTGGAACAGTCGTTCATCTCACCAGGCCAGTTGGCAACAGCACTCAGCAAATTTAAATGTGCTTAAGCTGCCTTTTCTGTTGCTGTATTTGGAAAGGTGATTTACTGCATGGAAAGTGAAATTAATGCTCTTAAAAACATGACATGATGTCAGTCAGTGCATAGTTGACTGAGAAATCCCCGATGTGTCTCCAGTTTCTGTCTGAAATGTGCTTGTTTCTAGAAAATGACCAGCAGGGTAGACTAGATTTGCATGTGTGTGCAAAGTGAGCAGATTCACATGAAGGTCACTGCAGTCCATAAAAGTGTGGGATACAATTTGCTAAATCCTCCAGTACGTTGATTTTTGTGCATTTGCCCTATTTCACTTAACTCAGCCTGAACCATCTTTAAGCTGTGAAGTATGTTTGCTAGCACATGTGTTGTTTTGATTTCAACAATTACACTGATTGTGTTGAATGTGCGTTTTGCATATTTCACTGTAACTACAGTGATGGGCATCTGCATGTGTATGATCGGCAGCGCTTCATGTTGATAAATCACAGTCTATGCATGCACACACTGGTGCACAGTCTACGCACTGCACTGCTCGTATGAACCGCTGATGAATGAGGAATCTGGTGTTTTTAACAGCTTCCGGTGCATCACCATCTCCGTCGTGAGTCGTGCTGAGCGCGGATTTGCATTTAGCCCATGACAACAAAGAGGAAATGCATTTGGACTTTTTATCAGATCAGCAGAGATGCACGTAGCATGGTAAGAAAATGGGAAAAGTAATAGCTGTTGTCATAAAATATTCTACTGTTGTCACTTCTTTACTTATGAAAATTGTTATTCAGTGTGATCTCATTTGGAGTACTGTTCAGTCATGCTGCTAATAAGAATGACTTTCACAGGATTCAGCTAGGCCAGAATAAGGCTGTCAGGTTGGTTGTAGATGTCTATACCACACTAGCAATACTAAAATGCACTATAGACTATCCTGGTTACCTGCAGAACTTAAACTTCACTGTGGTTTTGCCATATTGTCGGGTACAACCCACTAATTTTCTGAGCAGCTACAATATAGAGCAAGAACATAATCCTGTCACAAGTAACTCCAATCAGGTAATTCTTCTCCGAAATAGTAATTTTCTAAAAAGCTCTATTATTTCCAGAGCACTGCCTCACACAATTAGAGAAATTACAAGTATCTGTATATTTAGGAGATACATAAAAATGCATCATAACTCTACCATATGACTGATCATACTTGGATATGTTTGGATTTGTAGTGTTTTTGTTGTGTCTGGAGGACTACAAAGATGAGCAGCCACTGTGGTGGAAGGTAATGGGAATCCAAATAAAAGAAAAGATGAATTATTTTTTAAATAAATGTGAACAAAAGTGTACTAAATCACATCTGGATTTAATCTGGATATGATAAACTTTCATCAAAGTCCGTTTTCTTCATTTTTAGTGGAAATTCAAGGGGCTGCATTGTAAGATACTTCACTGATACGACCTTAGAAAGCAAAACATGCCAGGTTTCAGTAACTCTTGTCAACTTTTCTTTAGAGTATATCAGCTCTGTTGGCTAGTGGCTGCTCCAGTGTCCTAAAGTGGAGGCAGTGTGTGTGTGGCAGTGCCTTGTTTTTGGCTGGGAAACTCCGAGCTGGGAATGTGTTTGAAAACAGCATCCATCCTCTCAATGAAGCGTGAAAAATATTTCAAAAGTTGTTATTTCACGCTTTTGGGTTGTCAGGCTGAGTGCTGAAGTATTCTTTTCTCACATTTTTTAATGTTTTCTGTTCTGTGTTTTCTTTTCCTTCAGACGCGGCAGGGCCTCTGGATGGAAATTCACGCTTTACGTTCACGTAACTTCTCACTCTCACACGGAGTCGCCAACAAGGTCAATGAGAAAGCGGTCAATCACCAATATTCAAAGAAAACAATCACAGGAAGTCATAGGTCTCAGATGCATGAAGGAATATTGAATAAATACTGTCTGAATAATTATGGGTTTTGTGAGCAAAGTGAAAGCAAAGAACTTTTTTCTTTTGTACAACTTTCTCACAGGCACACAAAGACACACACATACACACACACACACACACACAGACACACTAACGCATCCTTAAGAACCGTAATAAAAGTTACAAGCCGATAATCAGTTATTCCCAAATTAATGAATATCCTGTCTTGTTGGAACACACCCACTCATCCAGCACAGCCCAAGTACAACTCACACACACACACACACACACACACAGAGCCTACATTGTGTTCCAGTGCTGTCTGTTTGACTTATTTTGCCTCGCTTAATGAGAAATATCACATTACCGCAGCACTGAAGGCTGGATGGAAACCAGGCTGAGGAACATCTGAGAGACGGAACCCAGAACTGCAACCGCTGCATGTTCTCACTCACATTAATAAAATTACAACTTTACTTGTCACAAGTCTGAGCGTTGTGCAGCAGCAGCAGCAGCAGCAGCGGTGGTTGTACAGTGGTTACATCATTTAGTGTAATTATGGCACTAGGAACTATGAAAGCACAGCAGGAGTAGAACAGTATTTGCAGCAGTCACAGTAATCATAAGTGAGTCTGTTTTCAGCAGTGAGAATAATATCAGGGGACATGAAGGGAACTGCCCCAAGGCCACAGACCACTAGGAGACCCCAAAAGCTCCAGTTTCACTTTGTAAGAACAGATTTTAGATCTTGACACCTAGTCTTGAAGAGGGGAGTTACTGTATCAGTATACTGGATGGTATGTTGATTATATTTATGCAAATGTAGCATCTCAACATTGGAACATGGTGCACAACAGGTGGAGGGTAGTGATGTAGACATGTGGTGCTCCAGGATCCACTAACTGGTTAACCTGACTGTGGGTGTGTAAACAACAGCATATAGAGAAACAGCAGTAGCATTAACAGTAGCAGTAATAGGGCTGGAAGCAGAAGCAACAGCACTGTCATGGAAGTAGCAGTAATCATTGAACTTCTCAGTGAAGAGGTGCATGAGATGCATGTTTAGCCAGAGAGTAACAATGATTGGGTGGTATTTATTATACAATTCAATCAAATTTAAGTTGTTTTTCTGGGGGCTTGTCTCCTGCCACTGTTAAGGCGCTGAGGGTCAAATCAGTGGGAAGGAACCAAAAACCTGCAAGGAATGTTTAAAAAGACTATTAGTGGTGCACGTCTATGAAGTGCTATCTACAGCATGACCTGTGTTACACGTTTTGTAACTACTGGTAGGCGCCCCATTGCACTTTCACCATGGACAGCAAATAGCAGTGGAGAAGAAAACATCAAATTCTGCCCAGAATGAGGCAACCTGTGTGCATCACCAATGATGCGGCTAGCATCAGGAGAAGAAATAACAGTTTTCACTGTTGAAGAACCCACCATTTTCAAAACCAGTCAAGCCCCATCAGGTCAGAAGTGCACCAGGAATATGCCTTTTGTTTTTTCAGCATTCATATAGTTGTGCACTGGGAACTAGTCTTTTGGGTCAGACTCTTAAGGCAGAGTTTTACTGTAGCATCTTAAGATGTCTGAGGGAGAACATTTCACGCAAAAGACTTAAACTGTGGCGTGATGGCATGTAGATGCTCCAATGTACTGCGTGCCTGGTCACAGTGCAGCAAATATACACAGGTTTTTTTGCCACGCAATAAAAATGTTGCTCCCTTCCCGTCCTACTTGCTAGAATTGAATCTCTGTGTCCCATTGACTTCTTTCTTTTCCCCAAAATAAAATTCCAGTTGCTGTTTTGACAGAGTTTAGCAGATTTAGTGCCCATCACAGATGATGCTTGGCGTGTTTATATAATGAGACTTCCAAGGAGTGTTGTATGAGCACTGGGAACAGAGTACTGCTGCACAAGAAAACTACTTGAAGAAGGGGGACAAATTTAAATCAGGTACAGCTCATAGTTTTTTGTGCACAATCTGTAAACTTTTTGATCACACCTCCTTGGTCATTAGAGTTAGAGGGCTTGAACGTTTTTCTTTCTTGTAATGCATATACTGCTTATTTCCTAGCAAATTAAATGCTTTCTTGCTGTTGCTGAATATCCATTGTTTGCATTTGTACTTATTTCTGTCAAAGTGGAAGGTGGAGCACAGGGTAGTTAACCTAAAAGTGAATCTGCTGATCATGTGCCAGTCTTTATTAACTGAAATAAAATGTGACATGAGTGTCTGTGTTTTTGATTTGCTCAGCATCACGAAAAAACTGGGATAGACATCATTTCATCTCTTGCTCAGAAACACTCCCATCACACACACACACGAACACACACAGGTGGGGACACACACACACACACACACACTTTTTGTACTTCTGTCTTTGTGAGCACCCTCATTGACATAATGTACTCCCGAACCCCTTCACCCATCACAACTAAATTCCCACAACTCCAACCCTTGTCATAAACCAGACCTAATCCTGATCCTAACCTGAACCCAACAACCAATTCTTGACCCTCAAACAGCTTTTAAAAGGTCTGTCCTGGCTTTTTAAAACCTTCTCATGGCGAAGGTCTAAATTTCAAATTGGTCCTCACAAAGACAGACGTCCAAGTCCACACACACACATGTGCCCCCCCCCACCTGGAGCTTGTGTTGCTGGAGGCCCCCTCTGGTTCTGTTAAGTGAGTCCTGAGTGAGACTGATGGGGGTCAGGACCCCCATACACACTCACACTGGCACACACGTACACACTCACCGTACTGTGTTAAGCATTTAAAACGTGTACACACATACACACCAACAGCCTTTACCCTGAGGCAGTACAGTGTCAGACCCCCCACCCATCTGCACCCCCACCCAGAGCTGCAGCTGCGCCAACTTGACGCACACACATGCACCCGCGTCACGCTGTGTATCTGCGCACATGCATGTTAGTCTTTGTGCACATGTACGTGTACATATGGTATGCGTTTGTATATCAATATTGTGCAAGCATATGTATGCAAATCTGAGTCTGTAATGTCTGTGTGTGTTTGCACGTATCATAAACTTGTCAGGCAGGGGAAACAAAAAAGCCTGCAGCATTTCTCTTCCCTCCTGCTTTTTCCCATTGTTGTTTTTTAAAGCGTTTTTATTGTTTTAATCTTCACCAAGTCTGTTTTATCTTCTTCAGCTACAAACAGGCAGAGAGAACAATTGGACAGGGATGTGGAGAGAGAAGAGATGTTGTTTTTATTTACTCAGCACTTTCATACTCCCCTATAGTGTAGTTCAGTTTTTATTTTTCAGTTCAATGAGTTATAAATTCAGATCATATATTGTAATCAGAAGGGACAAATTTGATAGACAGGCAGACAGACAGACAGACAGACAGACAGATAGATACCTACTTCTACCTGAATACTGCACTCCCACTATTTGCACTATTTTATATGATCAGTCCTGCAACACTTGAACACTTTGTTATATGTATATAATACTTTGTTTGATTTTTTAAGAGTATATTTATCTATCTTTTTACTATTTTTATTCTTATTTGCATAGCTGCTAATTGTCGTGTTCTTCCATACAAATATCGTTGTACTTCTGCACAATGACAATAAAGTCTCTTTATCTTTATCCTTATGGATGGATGGATGGATGGATGGATGGATGGATGGATGGATGGATAGATAGATAGATAGATAGATAGATAGATAGATAGATAGATAGATAGATAGATAGATAGATAGATAGATAGATAGATAGATAGATAGATAGATAGATAGATAGATAGATAGATAGATAGATAGATAGAAGACAGTGAAGGTCATATGTTGAAGTGCTTTATGTGCATCAATTAATGAACAATTCAGCAGCACTGTTGACAGACAGCGACATGCAGTTGCCTTATCTCAGGACCATGTCTTCTTTTTAGGGCTACATGTGAATGCATTTGTAGTGCATTGGTGCTGTGCATCTTGTGTCAACCTGTTGTATCTGCCTGCTGCCACTTGGCGACAGTGTCAGGAACATGTGGAAATGTAGCCATTATATCTTGGTCATATTTGTGCTGTTGTTGGTCATGCTGTTTTGCCCCTGGCCCAGAAAACACAATAGTTATGGCAGACAAAAAAACTTCTCTGTAGTCACATGAAGCCAAGTGTTAACTCTGGTTTGGCACTGGAGACTGGAGAGCATATATTTGCAGGCCTGTTGTATCTGCATCCACGAGCACTCTGCTGTGGTTCTTCCTTTTCCATTTGAAGAGAACATTTCAACCAGTCCACATTTGACCTATCATTACCACCATTTCTGAGGGGAGACACCTTGTTGCCTTCATGAAGGACTGTATGCAAGCACGTCTCCATAGCTTCGGCATTGGTTGAATGCCATTATCCCTCACTGTACGTATACTGAGAACTAAACAAACAAAAGTCGACACAGAATCATAAATCCATCATTACACGGGAATAACATAGACAGAAAATATGGAGGTCTACAACCCACTATTCAAACACAAAGTAGACAGTCTACAACAACACAGGCAGTAAAAATGATGGCTGCCATGATGTGATAAACATGGGGTTAAACAACATCTCAACATCTCTGTTAATCTGCTAGATTTCTTCAAAAGAAAAATTTGATTTAATAAATACTATAGATTGCCCACTTACCAGTTGTTATACCAACTCAGCCTCAGTAAAGTTTTCTGTATTCTAAAATCTTAGAGAGAAAAAACAGTCCGAATAAACTAACAGATTTTCTGCATATGTCACAATGTCTTGTTTCTCTGCTTCATGTTGACAAAACTGCCAAACCGCTTTATCAGTGTTTGAGCTGCTGTATGTCCCACCCTCTGTTGCTTCGCTTTTGTCTGAAAATCAAAAGGATTGCTTTGTCAATGTGTATGACGAGAGATTTAATCAGAAAGTGGAGAAGGAGTTATATGATTCCCAACACATTTTTTAGTTTTCTGTTTTTACTAAGACCTATGAGCCTTAAAACTGTGGCACAGACCTGATGGAGCTGTTGGTACCTGAGATCTACAGTCATTCACAGCAGGGCTTTGAGCTAGACGCTAACTTCAGCGTGCTAACAGGCTCACAATGACAATGATAGCATGTTAATGTAAATCAGATATAATACTGACCAAAATGACCATCTAACCTATATCCTGCAACCAAACATGGAGTGTGGTGTATACTGTGCAGATTTTGAACCCTTTGAGGCAAATTTTAAACCCTCTGAGGCAAATTTGTGATCTCACTTACATCAACCTGCACTGCATAAAAGCCACAATAAAACTATTCAAATGTAAATAGTGAAATTCTGACTGTTATACACTTTTCATGCAATTAAGAGAACAGGACCATGCAGTTTGTGCATCAATACCAGTTCATATAGCATCAATCCAGCCCTATTAACCATGACATGACGGTAAAGCCCTAATATTGTTACCACTATAGTTATGTCATTTGTCTGACAAGACATCAATAAATTGCCAAGCTGTCGATTTTCTCCCCCACTCTGTCTTTATACCTGTTTCTTCTATAACACTGTCCTCTGATCCCCACTTAGTTAACCTATACATTGATGCCACTTTAAGTGCTTTGGTCTTTACCTTCTTTCTTTTCGTGTCTCTCTGGTATCATTTCCAATATGTACAAATCTTAGTTGTAGTGATAGTAAGTTGAGTCTGACTTCACCAGAAAGCATAATCAGTCTCATCTTCCATTACAGGTGACTGGATAAAGAAGTAAAATCCTTCAGTGGTGAATGTAATGAAGAAGCCGCAGAAAATCAGAAACCTGGGTGCTGTTAGAGAGACGATGAGCTGTTACAGCAGCGCATTATTGACCATGGTTTTAGAATAATATGTTCAGTAGTCACATATCGATGTTATCTTCTGGTGTCTGGTGTTGACAGCTTTTTGTATAGAAAAGCTTTAATATTCTTTTATGTTTATGACTTTTTTGTTGTCAGTCCTCTCTCCATCTGTTGTTTTGTTTTTAAACCCCCGCCACCCTCCCACCTTGCTCTCTGTGCAGTATATAATATTGTTACTTGTACATTAATGCCATTTATTCTGGGAGGCGTCGATAGTCTTTGCCCAGCTGTCGATTTTTCTCCCATTTCTCGGTGCCTCTCCTCTGCCCTCCCTCTGATTTACAATATCGTTGCTAATACATTTATGTCATTAGTTCTCCACCTAGATGTCAATTTCTTGTCCCCACTTGGAGGATTTTGAGGAGATGATCATTGATTGGGACCACACATCAATGCACAATGCAGGGATCAATAGTTCACTTATGGACAGCTTCAGGTCCGATCAGGAAGGGGTCGATGGGGAGGCTTTAAAGAACGATTCTGTTCCTAAAATATGTTCATACACAAAGTAGATGAGTTTGGATTTATTTTCCTAATTTTAGCAATTTTCAGAGTGTTGTTCATACATATCTTTACCCTAGATCAAGTATAGAGTTTTACACACCTATTCATATTGATGTTTGGTGCTCTTTAAGTTGTTCTACCAAAGAGAATCTCCTCTAAAATGTAATTATTTGTGCTGCAGAAATATCAAAGCCTTGACTGAGAATTTGGCCATTGCTATGAAAAATATACATCCAGCCAGACCACCATCATTGTAGTTGGCCTCAACTTTGCAGTAAAGGAACAAATTTAAAAACAAAAAAAGACGTATAAAAGTTAAGATCCAAAGTTTGCTTTTGATGCTTAGCAGTCATACTAAATTAAATCCAAGAGAAAACAATCACTAAACAAAAGGTTTGCAGGTATTTGGCCTAAAGAAAGAAACCCACATTGCCATGACTGTAGCTCTACCTTTAATGTGTCTAAAAACAGAGCGTATTTTTTACAACCCATTAAGCAACATGACTCTGTAGATTATGTTTACTCATATTCACAATGCTCATTCAGTATTTTACTAATGATGCCAAGAAAATACTACAGAATCAGGCTCTACGCTCTACTCTTTATTGCTCTACTCTGCTTCAGGGCCCACAAAGCATCTTGCAGTACCACTGAAAGTTAGTAAGATGGAGCCTGGATGGATATTAACACGGAGGACAAACATATTTTTTCTGATGTTCCTTGGTGGGTAGAAGATCAAGCCAGTTCCTTACAGTTTGCTTAAACCCTGAGCTTAGCTGAGTAGTTAACATGAGGTTTTGAGTGCTGCATGGTAAGCAAAGGGAAAATAAACCAAACTATCATGGCATCAACAAATACTTATCTTCACATTAAGGTATAATTGACAAAAGAAAAGAACTTCTATAGTTTAACAAAGATGAAACGACTAGCAAGAAGTTTAAAAATGGTTTAAAAGAATAATATACCTTCATGACTTCCAGGGGATTTAGTGTTACCTTAAATTTATTTTCAGTGCCAACATGTAGAGTTGACATCTTTGTTATTGTGCGAAATATCTTGAAATGTTATTAAAGTTGATTTTATGGTCATCATAGGGTAAAGTCAACTTGCCTGACTGTTTATTAGAAAGCTGTTTTTTGGTTTTAAGTACAACATCTAAAAATCAGTAGGATTAATTGCCACAGAATTTGATGTTCTCCAGTAGATCACCATATCAAAATTTAATTTTTTCAATAGTTTTGTTTCTGGCTTTTAGTTACTTCATCTATAATGCCATTTACTAGAAGAAGATTGTTGTTATCTGACTAATTTAAATAGGTTAAGACCCTACAAGTTTAATGACTTACACCAACACTCCTCAAACTCTAACTCTTCAAGTGGAACAACTCCTTTAGGTCTAACAGTGTCAAATATTAGTAGGAGTGGCACCGATGCCTAAGAACACCTTGTGCATATCTCTGAGACACCAGTGGCTTTGACAAAACAGCAAATTTTGACCAAATTTGATGCACTGGGAATGAGAACAGGTTTGACAGAGACAGAGATTCATGTTTATTGGAATGTCCCTGCTCCACTCAAAAAAGAATGAATGACTCTCTAAAAGGAATGTAGCTAAAAGATATGGTTTCTGTCAAAGAACTGCAGTTCCATACTCTATTGCTAAATGTTAGCAAGCTAACATGCTAAACCGAGATGGATGAAGAAGGACAAAGTTATTGTTAACACATAGTAAACTCATTGTGTTGAACATAAAATCTACAAATACATGTTATATGGTCAACATATTTTGCAGTATATTGGATGTTTTGGTTTGAAGTTATGGTCAAATAAGTAGTTTCAGAAATCATAACACATCTGTTAGGTTGTAAGTATTTTTTCCTTCCTCTTCTCCACTGTACGTCCAGCTCTTCTCTGTAAATGTCCATTCTCTCTCTCTCTCTGCTTCTGTCCTCGTCTCTCTCTTTGTCTCTTGCTTGTCTTTCGCTGTGTCCCTCCAGGAAGCAGAGGGTGTGTTAGGTAGCTAATGGCTGGAGGCTTTTTATTCCTCCCAGCCTCTAATGTGTTACACACACACATGCACCAACACACACACATGCACACACACACACACACACACACACACACACACAGATGGACACCTACACACCCAAATCCCGCTGTGACATCATGATGGAGTGTCAGGTGCTGCTGGCTAATTTCTGCCTCGACATGTGTGTGCAGAAGAGGTAGAGTGGATGGGTATGAATACTAAACAGCCAGCTAATGATATCTATTTTGTGTGTGTGTGTCTGTGTGTGTGTGTTTTTGTGTGTGTTTGTGTGTGTGCGTGCAGCGGCTACCTAATGATATCTGTTTTCTTAGCGAGCAAGCCCACTGTGTATCTCTGCAGAGGCAACTGCTGTTTTCCACCTCTCCTGCTGACTGCACACACACACACACACACACACACACAAGGTAGAATACACACATCACCATCAGCATTCATCCTGCTCCCACAATTCATTTAGGCAGCATGACATACAAAATGGCTGCAGCTATGAATGAGTGATGATGAGATTTTGTGGTTTTACTGAAAAGAAGAGATATGCGTTGTGGATTTATTTAATTAGCTTTTTTCACAAAGCGTTTTAGAAAGCAAAACAACTAAGAAATCTTGTTACAACTTGGCGGAGCCAACATGATTGTGACTCCCACATCGTAGGGTGATGTTAGGAAAACTACTGAGTAAATCAAATGATGTGATGGACAATCCAGTTTTACTAAAATGTGAAAAAGCTGCATCGTCCCACAGCAATAAAACATAATAGTTTCAGAGGAACGGCTTTAAAATGGACAGAAACCAACATTTTCCCCCTTTAATTTTGCACTGGCCTGCATCTGCATGATGTGACTTGCAGTTTTTTTCACTTTACAAATGAAAAGAGCAGCAAAGTCCTCATAAGGAAGCTTCAGGGGTCGAGGTGACATAAACACAGTACTTAAACACAGAAGGCTGAGGTTTGAGTCTGATGCAGAACCATTATTTAGTGGTGCTTTCATTCTTTTTGCTTTAGCTCATACTGCAAAGCTACTTTATTAAATTTAGGCACCAAAACTCCTTTTATAGGTTTAGGAAGAGATCATGGTTTGCCTTAAACTACTCCAATACCAATGCTACACACAAAGCTCCCGTTATTTTCTACCACCAGAGTCCCATCCAAAGAATAACCTCCTAAAATGTAAACATCTAGTAGCTATTGAGCATTTTTTATGGATCTGGGCTGTGATGGTTGTGTAGTGTGTTGGTTCTGTTTTACAATAAGACTGTCCTCACCAGAATACTGTTGTCTGTCTCTTGGAATCAAAGCTGGAAGCAACGTATTGTCATTGTAGCTTTGCAAAACCTTTCAGGAAGCAAAAGTGGAATGTTGGATGTGGAGCAAAGCCTGCAGTTCATCCTATCAGCCGTTCTTAGTAATTTCTTTTAACCAAAGCGACAATCTTTAAATAACTTTATAGTAAGTAATCATAATAATACATTAATAAACATAACTGACATAATGACTATTTATGTAAAATGTGTTGCTTGTAGTATCAAACTATGAGGAATTAGTTTCTACTCTGCAATTCCAGTCAGTTCTATGGTTCCTTTTAGGGTCTCTTACCACATTCATCATGTCATTTTAGTCACTCTAGTTTAAAATTGTGTTTTCAGCAAAAATTTTAAAAAAGGTACAGTTAGTGTCTATTTGATAAATACAGTCCAGCATTTTGAAGCTAAAGAGACAGATATTTTCTCAGTAGCGGTTGGAGACCAAAACAGAGTTTTGTCAAAACCAAAATTAAAGCTGCAGTAGGCAGAAACCTGGAAAAAGAAAAAGAAAAAACACAAGGATTTGAAAAACCAGCCCTTTTTGCAGCTCTTCCCTCTACCATCACAGTCCTGTTTGATTTTGATGGCCTTAGCCTCCCCATGAGTGTGGGTAGATGCAAGTGTCTCAAATTGGCAAAAATAGTCAAGCTATTTTTTGAATGTCTTCTGTCTAACCATTACTGCATATCCTACTCTCACTCCTCTGGACTTTGTGTTGCTCTTGATAGTTTCTCACCTGCTATGACAGAAATGATCTGCAATCGTCTGCTATCACAGAGACTAGATTTTCTAAAGTCTGAAAACTGAGCCAAAGTAGGTACAGACATCTAGTTTCCTCTCAGATAACTTTAATTACAATATACAGAAAGGCATCTATGGAATTTTTGCTCAATGTTGCACCCCCAAAAAACTGCCTACCCCATGTTAATATAGTGTATCTAGATGGGCTAGTTAACATGCTCACCATACCAACTCTATAGATATATACATATATGAGTACATTTAAAGCCACTGTATGATTTACATTAATGTGAATGTGAGTTGCCTTCATTCTCCCCAACAAACTTTTTGCACCAAGATTTATTTCCAACAAAGACTAACTTCCTTTTCTGTCTCTCTTCCTCTGTACTGCACACACATACAGCACTACGACCCCCAGTGTCACGACCTCTGACCCCCTGGTGATGCCATTCCTTTGGCCGGAGGCAAATTAACCCCTTAGGAGATGAGAATACAGGCTCCCTCTGTATTACTGTGTGTGTGTGTGTGCCTCACATGTGTAGATGTTGTTGTTCTGTAGGAGTCGTGTGTGTGTGTGTGTGTGTGTGTGTGTGTGTGTGTGTGTGTGTGTGTGTGTGTGTGTGTGTGTGTGTGTGTGGAACTCCCAGCTCTGTGTGTGGCCCAATTACACACAGGACCTGCTGCTGTCCCATAATCAGATTGCAATGTTTCTAATGAAATTATCAGAATTCTGTTCCAAATTATGAACGATGCAGAACAAAGTCCCTCCCTCTCTCTCTTTCTCTCTCTCTCTCTCCCGCACACACACACACACACACACACACACACACACACACACACACACACTCGCACAAAGGGATTCTCTATCTTCCTTCACTGCTCTTAAATCTATGTAGTGTCAAACGCACACACAAACACATGCACAGATTCTGGCAAATAAATTCTCTTTTTTCGCAGCACTCACTCACAGACACTGCTCAGGATGCCGTTCATCACTGTGGCAACAGCAGCAGGCTGGGAGGATGACCTTTGACCCCTGCAGAGGTCAGTTCCCAGGGGTCAGCAGGGCTGTTTGAAAAAGAAGACATGCAGGCATCTGGCTTGAAACAAGGAGGGTCTGTCTGCATTGATTGTGGTGTGTGTGTGTGTGTGAGAGAGAGAGAAAGATACATATACAGTAATGTATGTCGTGTACTGTTTATGTCAAGTCACCTATTTCTATGTAAAACAAGAGAAGATGATACAAAGAGCATTCCAATTTAAATGTTTCCATCCAGACTTTACGATATTATTGAGGGAAACCCAATGATTCCTTTTGAATAAGCATTCGGTGACAGTGGAGAGGATGAAAGAGAACCTCCAGCAGAACCAGGCTCAGGGAGAGCAGCCATCTTACTCAACTAGTTGGGATGAGCAGAGAGCGGGAAAGATTAGAGATACAACGAACACTAAAATATAACTGCAGAGAGATACAGGGAGAGACAGCTACAAAAGAGAAAAGTAATTACCACGACAATAGTGATATATAAATGCATGGATGCGGTGAAAAGTACAAGAGTATAAGAAAGCACATGCAAAGTCAACCACATCAACAGGAAAGCCAAAGAAAACACAGGCAAAAATATAAACAAGTAAAAATCTAAGTTTTTAAGGTAAAAAATTAAGAGAAAACTGTTAACTCAGCATCTATGCATGCTTATATGAAGTTATGAATGAAGTTATCAGTAAAACAACAGTAGTTTTTTCATATTCAGACACTAGTTTTTACTTGTATTTGGGGCAAAATGCTGACATTTCTGAGCAACCCGCTGCAACAGAGGTGGAAAAAAACACAGCAGAGCTTAATAAAGACGGCATCAGATTTTAGATTTGATTTTGATGGCCGCATATATTAATGTCATCCCACTCATTAGCGGCCCAGACCTCAGTTTGGTGTGACAAAGAAAAAGAGCTGAAACTTGCCAACTTTCTATGATGTTTTTGTCCAGATGGAAACCACACACTTGACAGACATGACGTGCCTAATGTTGAGGTGAAATGTTCCACATCTAGGGTTTCTCCAGTCTGATCTGCTGGGAACTGAACAGAACCACTGGAGCAGCTCTGAACTTGGAGGAAACATTTCAGTGTTCAGTGTTGAATCAAACCAGGAACCCTCAGGCCAAAATTCCAACTTTTCTAATCTTTAAACCACCTGCTTCACAAATTATTTATTACTTATATTGAAAGATTTCAGGTGTGTTTGGTCGTTCACGAGGTGATTCTCTCAGCCATGATGGTTGTCACACTTTATCAACTTTAGGCTTTTTCTGCTTCTGGCAAAGACATAATGCAATAAATTCAGACTCCAGCCTGCAAAACCTTCCCTGCTACAATCCTGACATGATTGTGTCTTTTTTATTTGATTGGAAACATCAACTGAACTAAAACCTGTGGGTGTGAAGCAAAGGAAACAGACAGGTTTTAATAGCTTTTGTTATATGTTGCTGGAACCATACTGCATGTTCTTTAAATGGTTGTAATGTGCTGCTTGTTTTGATGATCCCAGGCTGGTTAGCAGTAACTCTCTCGCCAAACCCCTTTTTGACCGTCTTCTTCACAGCTCCCTTCTTTTAGGTGTTGATGAGTGATAATTTAGTTTCTGTGGTCGCTTGACTTTAAATATACAGCTTATGGAGCAAAATATCAGTGACTCAAAAAGTGTTTTCAGTGTGAATTTTGACAATTTTACAGTTTTAATGCAACATTTTTTAAAACATAATTGATTGCATGTATTTAATTATTATGATTTCTTCGTGTCTTTTAGAAGCTGCTGTAGTTATTGAACTACTAATATAAAATTCTAACAAAGTAATCAGTGTTGAAGGTCTGTTGTGTAGACTTTGTAAAGAACAGCAAGTGGTCTGTTTCTGTTTTAATTTCCAAAGCTGTATGTTTTCAAACTTCAATATTATGTGCGTGCATTGGTGGCAAAACCAGACCAGTGTCTAAACTGATGCTATAGTATTATATCCATTTACTCATTTCAATATCTATATTTATATTTATTACAAATGTTAGCTCTCCAGGTTAACTGTCACTTACCCCTCAACTTCTGGGCAATGTAACCCTATTAATAGACAAGTACCGCACTGGACACTGGTACTGTCAGTGATAACTTTTAAAGTTATACTATCAAGGCTGGAATCTTCATCCATCGGTCCAACCCTCAAACTTTTACTTTCCTCTACACTCGACACTGAATGTTTCCAGTGGATGCAAGTCCTCTTGGATGTAAATCATGAGGAGCAACCAAACTCACATCTGCAGCTTTGTGTTTATCCCCTTCGATACAGATTTTTATACACGTGACTCCACAATAAAAGCCCTCCTACTGCCACAATAAAAGCGTCAACCTCTTCTTGATGTGTGTGTTTTTTTTGGATTGACAGCACTGCTTCACCCCTTACTGCTCTGGCGCCCTACGTGTCCTGCCAGCTGTCCATCACTTCAGTTCCCACTGATGACCCTTTCCCATAACCCCTTCCTCCTACACACACACACAGACACACACACACGTACGCACACACACAAGAGAGAGAAGGAAAAAGAGAGAACGATAGAAGTGAGAGAGATTCTTTCTAAAATGGTGTCAGTGTTAGAAAAATCGATCAAAATGACAGAAAGAAAGTCAGGAATCACACAAATACACACACACACATATTCACACACATAAACACACACACACACCTACACACTCTGTCTCTGTCTCTCTCTGTCATGCACCCATGCAGACATATAATCACTCCCACCACCACCACCAAGCACACAAAACACACACACACAAACACACACTCCCTCTTCCTCTGTTTCTCTCTCTTCCTCACACACACACACACACACACATACACACACACGCACACAGGCAGCCAGTGTGAGTATGAGTGATGGTTGCAGCTTGTGTCTATCCATTACAGCGGTCTGGCTGCAGACAGGTGAGCAGGCTGATACATGAGCAGGGCTTTATCTGCTCTCTCCGACTCCCCGCGCCGTTTCATTCAGCGACTCACCGCGTTAACAGCCCCCCAACACCCACCACCACTACCACACACACCCTCCAACACCACCTTCACCTCCACAAAGAGAGGAGATTTTTAAAAAATGCAGCTACCATTTAAACATAATTTCATTATCAGAATTTTATATTAATGGGAGTCGAGGGAGAAACATGAGGTGCAGCTATCTGTGCTCCACACAGGCCCGATCACTCACTGTTTTCTTTAATTGGTAATCATGCACACACAGCAGGTGTTCCTCAAAAATCTATTTATGTGTGCATTTTGAGACGAAATTAATTAATTAAAAGAAATTCATTATCTCGGGTCCATAATTCAAGTTAAAGCATAGGGTGCTCTCAAACATAGTGCTTACAGGCAGGATGAAGAAGGAGCTGTATTTGCTGGGTGTCACCTTTTTAAATGACCTATGTGTCATTCTGGAAGTAGACTTTTTATAAATGTGATTGTTTTTAATAATCAAGTTTAACTTCAAACTTCCATAGCAAAAACATGGCTGCCCCCATTACATCATTGTGCAGGTGATTAAAAGCATTTTTGGTGGTCAGATAGTCTGAGGAGGTTTTGCAATTTTTACTAAATTTTGACTGAATTGAGGCTCAAGCTATCATATGTGATTGATTAAAGTGTGTGTTTCTGTTTTAAATGAGCAGCGCTTTAGTACTAGAACCAAACAGCAGAACCAAGACCATCTGGTGATATTACAAGGCAGCAGAGAAACTATCTAACAAAGCAGGCGATTAAACAGTTAAAGTAACAGTGCTTTTACATCTAACTTGTAACTCTAGTGTGAGTTAGCTCATGCTGGTGAGCTTCCTTTGTGGTGTGAAAACAAATGTTCTGGCTGTTTATTAAGTCCATTAAAAAGTGTGTGTCATAACATACAAGTCCACTATTAAAACTTTTCCCAGGCAACAAAAAAATAAAAAATGGAAGGAGAACACTTCCCCTCCCTGCATTTTCATTGAAAGAACCAGAGTCTAAAGTAGGTTCTACAGGAGATTAGTTATAGTGTATATATTATAAAATCAATGAGATCCTGTCTGAGAGTGACACTGAAACTAGTCCATGATCCAAAAGGCTGTAGCCAGAGTTTTGACAAAAAGCAGTAAAAGACATTGTATTTCTCCCATATTAGCTTCTCTTTATTAGCTGCCTGTAAAATGAACAGTTAAATTTAAAGTCCTCGTTTTCACATATACAAAGCTCTTAATGACCAAGTTTCATTTTAACCTGAAGACTTCTTTGTTAATATTATCTCCATAGAGAAGTTTGTTCTCAGACTGCAGGTTGACTTGTGGTTCCTCAAGTTTCCAGAAGTAAAATAGAAGGCAGATCCTTCAGTTATTAGGCTCCTCTGTGGTACCAGCTCCCAGTTTGCGTTCTATGGACAATCTCTCATTTTAAGACAAGGCTTAAAGCTTTCATCTTCAATAAAGTTGTAGTTCTCCTCTGCTCTTTCAGTTTCTCTTTCCATACATTTATATGCCACCATTGCATTTCACAAATGTTTTGTCTTCACTCTTCTGTAGTTTGTGTTTTGTCATTTCTGCAGGTATCTGGCTGCGGCGTTACATCTTTCTGGTCTTCTTCAGGTGTTGTTTGTCTGATTTCTCTCTGCTATCCTGCGCTCTCCTCCCTTTACTCTAACCCCAGCTGGGTGAGGCAGGGCCCCCCCCCCTCCCTGAGCCTGGTTCTGCTGGAAGTTTCCTAATATAATATCACAGAGGCCTTGAGATGACTTCTGTTGTGAATCAGTACTATACAAATAAAACTGAACTGAATTAAACTGAAAATAATCCAGCGTAAACAAGTTGTTTTGCTTCTCGTTTGTGGCCGACAATAGTCAGGAGTGGATAAAGGAGATAAAAAGAGACTTTCAAAAAATAAAATGTTTGTCTGGGGTGATCTGTGTGGTTAGAGCACAGACCACATGGGCACAAATATCATCAAGTCGTGAGTCACAGGTTTGATTCCTGACCAGCTGGACCATCACTGTATATCACTCCTGTGCTACCTCTGCCATATTTCCTGTCTATCTGCACTGTTTCTGTCTAAAAGAGGCAACAAAAATTCTACCAAAAGATCCTGAAAAAATTCAAAGTACACATATGACGCATGAGCACACACAGCAGGCCTGTGCATTGTCAGGTTTTGGCACACACACTCCTGCTTTAGTGTAATGGATGGAGGTGTCACACTCTAAGCACTGTTTAACTTCACCACGGCAAGAGTGCATGCGTGTTTGTGTGTGCTTCAGGATGTATGAAAAGCTGGTCGAGTGTGTGTGTGTGTGTGTGTGTGACTGATATCCATCCATCACATCTGAATGGTGCTGATTGCTGACAGGAAATGCCCATGGCCCTCCTGCTTCCTGATTGGCCGGTCCCTGTGGGCTGCCAGCGTGGACGGGAGTTAAATGGTGAGACTGAAAGTCACAAGTTGATGAAATTAAACAGAGCATATAAAAACAGTGTTCGAAACTGCAACGGTCACTCCGACTTTCTGGGTTATTTAGTCCTCACAGAACAAACTGGTACCGCTTGATGCCACAGGGGGACACCAATGAGTAGATAACGGGTGGACTTTTAACGTTTTAAATTAAACTTTAGAAAATATAATTAAAAACTGACAGTCCTGGTTTGATTGCACAGCCTTCTATGTTTTTCTATAACACACATCCTTGTTTATGATGTAATCTGACCCAACACACATCTATTACAGATATTACAATCTTCAGACTTAATAAACATCAAACACATTTTAGTTCTTATAGCTTTATCACAATAAAAGCATCCCATCAGTTCCACGAGTAGAGAGCTTTCATTGTGAAACAGATACATCAAGAAATGGTTGGTCTACATCAACAGTAAGGAAAACCTTGTTTTATGGTTTTAGGTTGTTCTTACTTCTGTAGCTCAGTAACACTTTGAGGGAATTTCTTCAAATTTAGCAAAAGTTCACTTGTACGGAGCCCCTCTGGTGACGTTGGATGAAAAAAAAAATAATGCGTGGCCACCAGATCGTTATTGTAGTCATCCCATGCAGACTGTTGCTTTTATCATGGACAAGTTTGATTTAATTTCATTTTATTTTAATATAGGAATGAATTACAATGACATACTTCAGTCACTTGCAGCAAGGCATGGAGTAATTCTTAGATATTATCTCGTGGCCATGCATTATTTTTTTTCATCCAGTGTCACCAGAGGGGCTCCGTACACTTGGGCTCAAGAATGGAAGGATTAGAATTTTGGTGGTTAAAGATCACTGTCACCTCATGAAACATCTTTTTGTCCATACGTCAAGAATTTTTGCAAATGTCACACAAAAGTCTAATAGGATAAAATAAGGAATTGATGACATCCTTCCGTTCATTTTCTGGAGCTGGCGTTTATCCGAGCTGACTTAGGTTGAAAGGCAGGCTACACCTTGAACAGGTCATCAGTCCATCACAGGAATTTCTGACATTTTATGTTCAAATGGTCAAAGGTCAACTTCGCTATGACAACATAATGTTCCAAATGAACACTTTCCTGGCCATTTTTCATCATCATAAAGTAGTAACAGAACGGGAGATTGTGACCATGTGTCACATTTAGTCAAATACTGAACAGGTGAAGCTGATTCCACCTTGAAACTCTGGTGACTGTAAAGCTCTTCCGTGTGTGAAGTATCCATGTTTTCCAGCATTGTCAGCTTTCACAGCTGCAGACTTGGATGTAAACCAAAGCTTGACTGGTTGGCAAAGGCAGACAACCTTCCAACATAATAAATAATAATATATATAATAATAATGTTTTCATATAGTTTTAGGAATACATAGCCTAAGTGTTATAAAATATGTAATGTTAAACGGGTAATTCATTACAGAATACATGCAGCATAACTACATAAGTCTCTACTGCCACTCTGTCACAATCAGGCAACTACTGTGATGATGCCAACACCACATAAAACAAACATATCACAACATTTAGACTGTTATATCAGTGACATGAACGGATGATTCTGTGCAATGCAATGCTATACAATAGCCACATATTTATCAAAATGCTTTGTAAAAAAAAAAGTCAATTCACACAGTGAGACACATTCCTAGTCCCACAGTCCAACATCTTGTCGATGACCACAGTTAAAACAGGAACCAATGGATTTGGAGCACCACCTTGGTCAATAACACTGTCTCATGAGGCATGTTTTAAGAATGAAAAAATAAAATAAAGATGTCATCTTTTTTTATTCTAAGCATTCCTTAAACTCATAAAAACTGGTGCTTACAATACCATAATGCAGCTCGCCAGTTTGGAGAGAGATTTGGGTGCATTAGCAGTAGCTGCTAATATGGACAGAATCTATGGCCTGAAGGAAAAGTGATGATACATTTTTTTCCACAAATACAGGAGTAGTTGTGAATTCAGCAGTGTTCAGTTCTAATGCTCCACTTATGCTCTTGATAGCAAAGAAATTCAGCTGTCATTAATTTTCATTCTGAGCTTTGACTGTAGCGTGAGCCGCCACCTTGTACACTTTATAAAGACTCCACATCCAGTGATGCACAATGTGGTCATGTTGCCTGTCCATGTTTTATATAAGAATATATTTAATATGGCAGCACTAAACGGCCATGGTCCAACTTAATTTTTTCGCTCCGTTTTCTCGAGAAAACGAGATAATTCTCCTTTGTTTTCTTGTTATAACGACATAATTTTGTCGTTATCATGAGATAACAAAATCCATTATGTCGTGATAACGACAAAATTATCTCGTTATAACAAGAAAAAAAATCGTTTTCTTGTTGTAACGAGTTAATTTTCCGGTAAGCTACAAAGCAAAACCAACCCACCAGACCAGAAGGTGCTCTGCTGCAGCTGCACACTCTAATAAGGTAAGTGAAGCCTGTTCATGTGTTTGTTTGTACTTTTGCAAGTCTGTGGATACATGTTATCGTCCTTACCAGTGGTCTGGCAGGTTGGTTTCGCTTACTAAACTAACACTAAACAAGTTTCACAAAGATTTTCTAAAATCAGACAAAATAAAGGTTTAACTCACATGCAATGCTGGGACAGATCAATGATAAACCTTGTTTGATGAGTTATTTGAACTGTTAGTTGGACATTTTATCAGCATGTTAAGCTGCTTATGAACTAAGTGTGGAAACTAGAGATGTGAGATTGATTTTATATCAAACTGGTATAGGATGATATATTTTTAACAACAGATTTAAATTGTCTATAACAATGCAGTGTTTTCAGACAGACAAAAAAGGCATTCCATATCTTATTGACAGAATTCATCAAATGTAAAACATGAATGAAAAAAAATGCATCAAACAGCGGCTCAAAGGGGTTAATTATTTTTGACAATACACAGCATACTGAGCTGCAACACAAAGTGAAAGCATGAAAAATCACATTCATTAGAAACAAGCACACACCCTCAAACACACACTAATATACACACACGCACACACACACACACACACGCATGCACACACACACATGCACAGAGATCTGAACCGCATTGTTTCCTGAACAAACTACATAAGTGTATTATTGCATGATATAGCCTGAAGCGGTGCCCATTACCATAATAATTCATGATGGTAATTTTCTGTGTTTTCCTATATGCTTTCACTGTCAGTGTTATGCTTTGGCAAGACAGACTACAGACACAGAAACACACTTTATAGTCCTCTCTGCATTTATCCTAATGTCTCTCCTGTCCTTTCTTAGCTTCATTATCATTTATATTGTCACACACTGTGACCTTTGACCTTCAACCTTCAGATAATGTTGAAAGGTTATTCATTAAAT
Organism: Dascyllus trimaculatus; assembly: GCA_024666655.1. NCBI lineage: Eukaryota > Metazoa > Chordata > Actinopteri > Pomacentridae > Dascyllus > Dascyllus trimaculatus. The sequence goes on from CM045458.1 coordinate 9,757,428, forward strand.
ACTTTAATTACTACTTTTGCCCTAAATTCTGCTATAATTTCCTGAAAAGGATGATAATTATTAATGAAAACAATGTTTATTTGATAATTAAATGCTTACAGTTCACCTTTTTAGATATGTGTAGTGGGGTTAGTACAAGTACAACAGGGAATCTCATCCAGAATGCTCTAATTCAGTCTTGTCTTACAAGTGTCTTTTGTTTATTTGGCATAAACTGAGACCCTATTACAAAAAACAAAGAATGGTTCTTGCTTGCATGGATTGTGCTGCCTTTTCATTTGTATCACAGCTTTTTTCCCCAAAATGAAATAATTCTGCTCTTTAAATACAAAATAGCACATATTCCCTGCACAACGATGAGTCAAAACATACATATTTATAATTTACTGTTGGTCCTTTGAGTTCCACTACAACAGCACAACTGTTCCAACTTCCTGAAGCCTGAACCTCTGAAGGTGTCCTGTGGTCATATGGTACCAAAATTAGGTAGTAGATCTTCTTACTTCTTCTGCATTTTCATATGAATTTAAAAGAAGCTGTACCAATTAAATGAGTTGCAAAAAATGTGTTTATTTTCTTTTTCCTTATCTTTCTTACACAAGTAAAAAGATTCAAATAGGGAGCAGAAGACAGAATGACTCTCTATGTCGGCTGTCTCTCCATTTCTTGCAATAAACTGTAGCTTATTTTTAAGAAGAGAGACTTTTTGACAGTTCTGTTCTACTTCTAATGAGTGAAAAATTGCAATAGGTCCAATCTTTGTTTTATCAGTATAAGGGGGGCACACAGTGGTAAAATGTCATTTGCAAAGGTTTTGTTTAAAATAACTTATTTTTTTGAGCGAGGGAATTCTTTACAGAGAGTGAGTGCAGTACTCTTGGTTCTGGAGGGATCTTGAGGAGTATATACCTTTTGGTCATGCTTCAGTTTTAGTTCAGAGAGTTGGACTACAAGATAAGATAAGACAACATAAGATAAGACATGGATATGCAGAGATACTATATGCCAAATTTACATATGGATATGTATTATATATAAATTAACTGATTCAAGTAATTCAAAACACTGTAAAGAACTGATTCACTACTGTTGCAGCCTAGGAGTTGTGACTTTACATCCAGTTAAAGTGTGGTAGTCTTGTAGGAGATACTAATCTAAAACCACATGAACCATGTCCATCTCCATTACTTGATACTGCTTTTTATATGCATTAGTGCACATTTGTAAGGCTCTCTCACAAATATTGTATCCCTTTATTTGTTAAGCAGATAAGCAGAGCACATATCTGTACCCTTGGAAGTATAAAATTAAAACGAATACAGCCGATATGAAAATGTCTGTTATTTAATTTACTGCAGAATAGTTTTTAATGTGAGTCAAAATGCAAGCACACATATATTTTATTACATTATATTTTAACCCCTAAATGTAGCGTTACATGAAGCCAAACCTTGTCTATTGTTATTCAGCTCACATCAGGTATGTGTGTGTTTACCGTGTTGATGTGTGTGTGTGTGTAGCGTGTGTGTGTGTGCGTGCGTGTGTGTGTGTTGTGTGTGTGCATGTGTGTGTGTTGTGTGTGTGCCAGATAGCATGTAATGAATTCATTAGCCAGCATTTATTAACTAGTCATTTGCATAAGGCTACAAAGACGAAGCTGGGCAGCCAACAGAGATTTGATTTGCATGAAAGAGAGGACCTCATGCATGCGTGTGTGTGTGTGTGTGTGTGTGTGTGTGTGTGTGTGTGTGTGTGTGTGCATGATTTAATGCATACATGATGGTGATTGTGTGTGCATGCATGAGAAACACAGGGGAGGGAAATCAGCAAAGGGTCCAAGAAAGAGAAAGATCTAAATCTCAATCTGCTGCACATCCTTAAGATGTATAGCGTTATGTGTGGCTCTAGCATGTAAGTGTGTGTTGTGAGTGCGTATTATGCAGATGAGCTTATCCTCTGCATGTGTATGTGTGTTTACAGAGATAGGTATGCTTGAACTAATGAGTGTATGTGAACAGAATGTGAGGAATAACAATGGCCTTGATCTCACCACATAAGTAGGTTTTAAAATATTGTCTTAATCTCAGCAATGTGTTAGTTTATTCACACATCTTCCTAGGAAGATTGTAATGTACATTAATCAGTTACAACATTTATACAAGCTGCCTAATACCATGTGGGTCCCCTCTGTGCCACTAAAACAGCGTTAACCCATCAGGGTATAGACAAAGGACCTCTGGGTGTTTCCTGTGGTGTCTGGCACCAGGACATCATGGATCCTTTAGGTCCTGTGGATTGTAGGGTGGGACATACGTGGATCAGGCTTGTTCCGATTTTGAAGTTTGGAGGCTGTTTAAACTCCTTTGAGTCCATGTCCTCAAGCTGTTCTTGAGTAGTTTTTGCAGAGTGGCTGGGTGCACTGTCCTGCTAGGGGAAGCTGCTGGTCTTGGGGAAATCTGTTGCCATTGGGTGTATGCTTGATCCGGAACGATGTTTAGGTGGTCGACACGTCTCAAAGTAAGGTTGTGTTCTGTCTTCTGTGTCTGCGAATATGCAAGGATCTGCTAGGATCCACCAACCCAAATTTCATAATCTTCTCAAGTCTTTAAGAGTCCATGCCAGCCCCTCTGTGGACATCTGGAATAAGTAGATGTCAATCTACTGCACAAGTATAGAGCAGAGTCCTCCAAGCAGACTGGAAGGTAGCATAATGGCAAATACAACATGTCCGTGGTGCAGTTGTATGTGTGCGTGTCTGAACAGGAGTATAATCAAGGCTTAATACCTAGATAAAAGTCAGGATCCAAGGTTTACCAGCAGAGCATTGCGTTGTTCAAGCAGGCACATTTGTTACCTTTTAGCTTCTTCTGTAGAGTCTCTATGTTAAGGTTTGGTTAACTTTAGTTAGAGGTGTGGGTGCAAAATATTGACTGTATGACAGCCTTCCTCTGGATACATTTTGCTGACATACTTCATGCCCAGTTATTACTTTTCTTAAAGCTCTACATACCAGCTGTGATTTCCTGAGTTGAAGCTCTCGGAGCTCTGAACACAGTGCTAATAAGCAAACCTGCAGCTGTCTCTCTAATCCTCTCTCACTAAGAAGATCTACTTACAGGATGACATGTGGCCAAGAAGTTTGAATCCAGAATCGTGAGCATGAGAAACCACATACTTCATCGTGTTTGAGATGTTGAAGGTCAGGTTGCTCACATGTTTGGCTTTCGTCTATCAGAGCTGCAGAGATCAGCTGTAGATCATCCGGCAGGGGGAGCTGATGGACTCTTCCCACTCCTCCAAGCAGCTTCCTAAACTGATCCTTAATCTGCTTCTCTGTTTGTCGAACCTTGACTGTAATGTGATGTATGGTTTGATCAAACTAAAATAGGTCTAAAGCCTTTATCTTCTCTTTTAAGGCCTCCAGAGTTTTCTCAAGTTTCTACTTGTGTTGTGTGACGATGAATTGTCAGCAATTTTTCATCTTACTCTGACATTTATCTTAAAGCACCACTGTGTCAAGTCTCTAGTATGGCTGTAGCCTTGTTGACAACTTGTGATCAACAATATTCAGTTTCTGAATGTGCATTCATACCAAAAGCTAATCAAATTGTTTCTTTGTATTTAATCTCAAAAACTCTATTATCTACAGTGATTCAAAAAATGTGTCACAATCTGGCTTAAGGCTGGACAAAGGAAGGGTGACCACACATGAGCTGCAGCTAAAAATAAATTTAATTTACAGAACTAAAAATCTAATTAATTCAAATACAAACAAAACAGAACCAAACAAGGTGGAAGCCAGAAGAGAGAGAGAGAGACAGACTAACAGCCACCACCCCACACTGTGGAGACAGAGCAGGTGAGCTGAATCCTGCAGGGATCGACCTGCTCAGAGGGTCCTTACTAAAGCTTTGGAGCTTTTTCAAAGGTCTTGATTTGCTTGACCCTGTGATGTGTTGAATGTATTTCGCCAGAGTGCTTAAAGTGAGCTGGAATCTCCAGGAGAGCAGGAGAGGAAAGGGTTAAGACGAACAGGCAGTCTTCACTTTAATCTTCATAATGGAAGCTAAAGAGGACTAATGACACCTTCTCTCTCCTCCTCCCCTGCCTCCCTCCATCCCCTTCTCCTTCCCTATTTCCACACCTTCATCCTTAACCCCCTGACCCTCCCTCCCTTACTGCTTCTCTGACTCTCTCTCCAGCTCTCTACTCATCCATCCCTCCCTCTCTCTCCTTCATCACACCATCCTTCCCTCCCTGCTTCACTCTCTCCTGTTCCATCTTTCTTTTACCATCCTTCCATCCCTGCTCTCCTTAGACACAGCCAGGCGTTACCACAGTGACAAATGGATCCTCCCACGGCGCAGTGTTGCCCTGTGTATGTGCCCGTGTGCACGTGTGTGTCTCATGTAGTGTGTATATTTCTACCTTAGCACTGTGTGTCCATGTGTGGTTCCCATTTGTTAGTGTATCTATATCTGTTGAGGCTTGTGTGCACGAGAGACTATGTAGTGTGTGTGTGGAGTACTTTTGTTAGCAATGTTGTGGGGACATAAATCTGTTTACACAGTCACATTGTGGAGATCTGCCTCTCTTTTAGCGAGAAAACCAAATCCATATCATTAAAATATTAAATCACTGTATGACAACTTAATTTACGATTTGGGTGGGGTTGAGTTTAGGCAAGTAGTAGTTGTGGTTCGGAAATGACTGTATGTCAGTGAAACATCCTCTGAACTGATGGAAACATAGCTCTGTGTGTGTGTGTGTGTGTGTGTGTGGTGTGTGTGTGTGTGTGTGTGTGTGTGTGTGTGTGTGTGTGTGTGTGTGTGTGTGTGTGTGTGTGTGTGTGCGTGCGTGCGCATGTGAGGGCTGTAGCTGTGTGACAGTGACTGATAGCCAGTCGTGGTAAACGATGCAGAACTTCCTTTAATAGGAGATACAAGAGGTGGTTAAAAATCCTGCCTAATGGAGAAATATGACACAGAGGGAGGGCGGGAAGGCTGGAGGAAGATGGGGGTGTAGATAAAGAGAGAGAGTGTTAAAGAAATGATATAATGACATGGACAAAGGCACACAAGGATAGATGCAGCAACGGAAAGGAGTGGAGAGAGGATATAAAAACAGAGGAAACAGGGAGGTGGAGGACACACATCTCCAGAGTGGCATCATGGGGATGAGCCAAAGTTTTTTGGTTTCAAGTTGAAATAAAATGAAAGATTAGTGGTCATGTTAAATAAAACCAAGACTCTGTAGCTGTGCTCGTGGCTCTGGGAGGCGGTACAGGCATCCTTGGAGCTAAATGAGAACCTCATTTAACAAGTACAATGTTTGGCATTTTAGTTTTGCATGTCAGCATCAGACACTCAACACTAATCTCAAAGTACAGTCTCAGCTATGATGCCGTTTGTTTTGCAGTAATCTGGCCATGAACCAAAGTTTATGATAATTCAGGTAATCACTAATGTTACTGAGCTCATCATGAGTATCTAAACCAAATTCCATGGAAATTTGTTTCATAGTTGTCGTGACATCTCAGTCAAAACTACAAAAAAAATAAAACAGATATAAAGATTTTCACAGAATATGACTTACCTTTGACCTGCTGGTGGCCTTAGATGAAATATCAGAGGATCCCCTGCCATTAAAATCATCCTATGGACACCATGAGAGTTCTGTGAAATTGTGAGACTATTACTGCAAAAGAGAAGAGAAAAATAGAGTTAAATAACACTTTAAAGGTGTCTTCATCATTTTCATTCATGGCTACTTGGGGACAGAGCTGAGCATTATAAACATATTCTGCTCTTTAGTGTCGATAAGACTAGAATATTCCTATTTCCAGCATACAGAGCACATTATCTTTTATTTGATCCTGTGTTTCCTGATGATCCAGTGAATGTAAATCCAACAGTTACTGTCTTTTTGAAGACCAGAAGATACTAAATACTCTCATATGTTCAGCAGGCAGCAATAGCTAAGAACAATCTACTGTCTGCTTTTATCTCATGAGATTTTGGAAAGATTATGTAGCATAAAGGAGTCATGTACAGGTTTTGACTCTGTTTGCACTGTATTTCCTTCAAATGTAACACAATATTACACACTGACGTTTCCTGGACAGAACAACATAGATTACATGCTCTTTATTTTAGTAAAGTCTGCATGTAAAGACACTCAAAAGAAGAAATATGTGTTTTCTCTACATACATTGTGCGTGTGAAACTGTGTGTATGTTGATGGATAGCCTTCATCACTCGATCCCTCCTCACGCCAAAACCAGTAACAAGGGGAGGGGAGACGGAGTACCACGAGAGGAGTGAGAGGTGCACTGTGGAATTTACTTTTACACTAATGAACCCTGAAGTGGGTATTCCTTATGTTTTTACTTTATATTACATTATTCAATTTCTGGTGGCACCATGAATTGAGCTGAAAGTAAATTTATGTTTATTTAAAGTCATACAGGCCTGTTGTTAGGACATAAAAACTCCAAAACATTTTCTCAAATTAAAGCTATTAGACAGAATGAAACAAAGAATACCGGAAAAAACTCAGTAAGATTTTCTCTCTGACAATTTTCTCTATCTTGTTCAAAATGTGCTGACATTTTTTGCTGCTTTTATTTTGAAGAGGAAGCTAGAATCATTCGTTTTAGTCTTTATTTGGAATGATAAAAACTCAGATTAGCAAAAAATATGTCTATTCAATCACAATTTTCCATTTTTTAAAGATTACTGATTAGGCACTGAGTGCTTCAGATATGTAGACCTCCAGATCATTAATCGCTCAATTCTGCCCTCTTCTGGCTTTCAGAGGATTCAGTCCTCTCTCTCTCTCTCTCTCTCTCTCTCTCTCTCTCCATATATATATATATATATATATATATAATCTAAATTCTGAATTTTACAAATCCTGTATCTATTAAATCAATAAGTTAGACTTTGTTGTCAAAAATTTACAGAAGATTCTGATTCAATTAAGCATATCTGCCTTTGCAGATAGTGTATAAGAACCAAAGTGCGTAAAGGATTTCTATCTAGACTACAAGTTTGTATCTTTTAGTCAGTTACACTTACAGTGCAACCAACTTCACTTTTAATTTTGTTGTTGTTGTTGTTTTCATCCTCCTATTTGAGTCCACTTGTGAGAAACACATTCCTTTCAAATGACTGTTTCTTTCACCCCAGAGTAAGAAGCTTCTCACCACATATCTGAATTACTCCTCAAAGGATTCTGTATCTGTCAGCTGCATTAAGATGACTTGGTTGAAGGGAAATCAATGCTGTGCTGCCTGATGACATATGGAGAAGTGCACTTTCCCATATTCACAGTTGTTCAATAAACAGCAGACTCCGGTTAATTCAGTTCAAAGTGATTCACTGTTTTCATTATTCTAAGCTCATACTATATAATATCTGTGAGTCTGTGAATGTAAATCAAATCTTGTATATTTGTTGCATTTATTTGGAATTGTTCACTAATTTATCTGTTCTGGGCCGGGATTTCATTTCCCTTTTTTTCTGAGGCCTCTCCCTTCTGACAGAGGCTTGGCTTTGTTGAAATACTCAGAGGTCACTTAAATTCTCTTTTCACATATTCAAACAGCTTCACAACAGCAAGTTGAACTTAGCATTAAAGACTGAAAGATTCCAGCTGTACAATGCTTAAGAAAACTGTTGCGTGAACTTGTCTCAGTTGTCTACATGGAAAACTATAATTTTAGTAATTTTAAAAAAATGAATGAATGAACTAAAATGACAATGTCTGCAACATCTGGACTCATTTTTTTTCTCAGTTTTGTTTTTGTGTGTCACTATTCTTTATTGGTTGCATTAAACAATCACATGTTTTTAGTCCTTTGCATATGGTTAAGATGAATTTGTCATAGTTATTTGTATCTCTTCCCCAAGGTGTATATATGTTTATGTATGTGTGTATGAGTGGAAGTGTTTGTATGTCTAAGATGGGTTATGGGCAGTGATTTTTGTGTGGTTTATGCACTGGTATCAAAAATATGTCAATAAAAACAAGATGAAAAAACAATAAATGAGGGCTGAAAGTCAAAGCCAGAACCAGAACAATACAGTTTCCACTTCGGTTTGAGTCATACCTTGATACATAAACATCTGTGACTGAGCAATAATGCTATTTTGGGAATTCTTGAACATATATTAATTGATATTTGAACATCCGTGCAGCATTTTGCTAAAGGCTTTAAAATCTTTCTGTTTTTTTTTAAACCTTCATTCCTAAAAAGGCCACAATAGAAGACAGAGTTCATGTTCAGCTGGTGGTGTAGATGCACTTCATAAAACTCACCACAAGATGGTAATGTTTGAACAGAGCAATACCAGGGTTGGTTTAAAGCCTGTGACACCTGCTAAAACATTGTAGTAGGACTCAGAGGCTTTCTGTGAAGAAGTTATAAGTATCTATTCAGAAAGTGTCCTCATTCATTCATCCACTCAGTCAGCCAGTCAGCTCCATAGAAGGCTGTTCATGGAGTATCAAAGCATCATTCATAGGACTATTCATTCATAAAGTCTTGAAAGAGATCAAAACCTTCACAGTCCATAATTAAATGCCAGACTTTGTCTTTGTTTTGAGGATGTAATTTTAAATTCCTTTCTACATGAGAGAGATAATGACTCTTTCTTTATTAATTTACCCTTTTTAACTGCAAAATGTCATCTAAGAATTTTTAAAACAGACCTTATAAACATCACATTTTCAATCTACATGTAACATATTAGCAAAATTTTTACATTTATTATATAATAATTATATATAAACATAAATAATTTATATTTATTGTAATTTCTTTTTTCTTCATTTTCTATTTCACTCCATTGCTTCTCTAAGGTGGGACTGCTGTTTTCTGATGTCACCACTAGGTAGCACTGTTGCTTTGTTTGCATCTTGCACTTGACTCCACAAATAAAGTTCTTTCACCAATACTAAGACTTGTTACATCATATTGAAACATGCAAGAATAGAGCTTATAAAGTGTTATATTTCCCCTTACAGTTATATTGACAGCAACAAAATATTCTCTCCAGGACTTTGGTTATTTGTTATTTTTTGAAAAGTATCTCACCTGTGTGGTCAAATGATATTAGATGTATTTAATCCAACATATCTGACATTCCCTAACTACGATCCACTCACTGTTGTTGGTGTCAGTGTTTCCTTATCTACAATCGCCTTTGTGTGAACATCATGTGTCCTTTTCTGTGCTGCTGCTGCTGTGGGACTTATTTTAATACAGGAAATCAAAGACAGAAGCGCAAAAAGCAACTGGTTCTCTGCCATGAGAAACAGTTGAGTGGCCGCTGAATATCTGAGGACTGTTGATTGCGATCACAGCAGTGCTATTGTTCCTGATTTGCATGAAGCACCGCTGACGGAGACACACACAGTTTACTATCAGTTCATCAGCTTCAGCCCGAAAACTCCCACAGAGTCTAATAGGACACTCCAGTGATTTACAGCTGTGTTTCTATAAAGTTAGGGTCTCACACAAGAGTGAATAAAGGAGGCTGGTGACATCCTCAGGGTTATTTACGAATATGTACCATTAATGTCACTAAAATCATTCTGACATGGACATTCAGGTAACAGTTTAAGAATACTGATTGGGTGCTTATTACCAAACAAATGTCTAAAGTAATTTCTACACACTTTCACACAACTGATGCATTAGGGATCTCGAGAGGCAGTTGTCAAGTTTTCCCATTGGAAGTTCGGTATTTAAATGAGTCAAAGTCTGATAACCCTTGACCAAGCATTAACATGTGTATGCTGCTTACACGTTAACCCTCTGAAGCCCAAGAACCCACCGGTTTGCTTACAAGACAAGTTAAAATAGCCAGAATTACATCATTAATCAGTACAAAAACAGAAAGAAGGGTTGGATTTCCAACTTTCTGATGGTTCTTGTGCTTTTGCTTAGATGTTTACTGCAGTTTTCAGAAATCAGATTCTATGACAAAACTAAAGATTCTGTGCTCCACAACACAACCAAGTATCCGTTAGTGACTCAGCTACAAGCAAAAATCACATGACACAAATTCATGGACTTTTTGGCTCAACTGCAGGCTGTGTTTACCCGGAGCAGGTAGGAGATATTCAGCTTTTTAGTTTTCTTGTTTTATGATCTATGGCATTAGAAGTTTGTTGACATTTTTGAGTTCTCTCTACTTCCAGCCTGCAGCAGAATGGCTAATTCTAGCTCCAAGAAACAGCAAAGGATTGCTGCCATGTGGGCCCACCACTGAAAATGATGAAAACAGGGGTCAGGTGCATTGCCAGTTGGATGGCAGTTTCGGGCCTTGGAGGGCTCCTGGCTGAGAAAACTGGCTCCTGGAACTTGGAGCGTTTGGAGCATCACTTGCTGGGTGGAAAGGAGCCACCGCTTGTGCATGAGGTTGAGCAGTACTGACTAGATATAGTTCAGCTCACCTCAGCACACCGGATTGGGAACCAAAACAGGATTTTGGAAACAAACTCCATAGGGTTGGACTCTTTCTTCCTCCAGAGTTTCACTGGAAAGGAGTGGTCACGATCCTCCGGTTAAATCCCTCTGTGTTGGAGATTTCCTGCTGTGCCTGGGTGGTGCCACTGAGAGGGTTTTGCCTGAGAACCTTAGAGTTCTGCTGGGAGACTTTAACATCCACATTAGTGAGTTAGCTGGAGGAGGTGATGGGCCTGATCTGATCTACATCTGTGCTAGCCATGAGTTGTCCATAATTGACACCATGTTCATGTCTCAAGATCCTCAAGGAAAAGCTTGAGGATGTGGCTGGAGACTGGGACGATGACCTGATTCTGGAAAAGGAGTGGCTGATAATGACAGAATGACACTTGCATCTACTTCAGTAAAATTGAACTGAATTGAGAGTGTTTACTGATAAAGGTGTTTTTTGACACAGTGGTATTGCTGCTTTTACTTAATGAATATTGAGAATCTTAATGCTTTTCCAACCACAGGATGTGACATCATGTTTGTATTGTCATTCATCAGCATCCCCACTAGTCATAAACACAAATGTCAGGTTTCTGGCTTTGAGATTGCTCGTTTGATTCAGTCAAACAAAGCAGCATTGACCCGTGTGATTAGAAGATGAAAAAGACCATTGACCCTGCAGGACCTTTCTGTGTGTGTTTGTGTTTTCATCTCTGGTGTGTGTGAATAAGGGCAGGGATGCAGATAAAAGTGACACACAGTAAACACTTCCCAGATTTGAAGATATGAAGCGTGTGTAGGTGTGTAACGTGTGTGTGTTGAATGCTGAAGATTATAATGTGGTTACTTATTAACTCCTGTCCTACTTTCTGGAGCAGTGGCAGCGGATATGAATACATACAGTTCACAGTTTATTCAGCAGTACTGTCATTCATTTACAGCTGGAAAACCCCGAGATGAATCCAACCAGCAAGAGATGATCAGTGAGGAGTAGTTTGTGCTAAGTGGGAGGTTTTAATGTTGTTTTTGATGCTCTTCTGGTTGTGTAAAAACAGATGAATTGCCACAACTCATGTTAAATCTATACTATGGAAATGAATGAAAGATAAGATGCAGTGCAGAGTTCACCTGGCTTTCAAAGCTACATGAATGAATTCTCCATTGCAAAACAACAGAATGCTAATTTAAGACTATGTTCTGGGTTTATTTAGTTATTTAGTTATTTTCGGGGCTCAGATTAGGATTTGAATAATCGTCCCAATCGCAAAACCTGACGCAAGCTGCAGCTGGCTTTTATTTGTCATAACAAACCGTTAACTTGCCTCTTTAAAACCCTGTCAACGAGAAATGGTGTTTATTTGTACGTAAACTGCAATGAAAGTTGTTTTCGAGGGAATCATAATTCGAACTTATGCTTTCCGGCAACACAATAAGGAAGCGTTAATCATGAACATGTCACTGAATGATACTAACATAAACCGATCAGCCCCAACATCATGACCACTGACAGGTGCAGCACACCCTTCCACTGTTATCAGACATCCTGACAGCCTAAACTCATACTATACATATTACAATCATATGTGTAGTAAATGACAGGTGGTCTACAACATACATGATCAACCACAACATTCTGACCACTGACAGGTGAAGTGAATAGCATTGATCATATTGGTACTAAGTGGTGTTCTGATGGAAAACCTTGGATTTTGACATCCATGTTGATGAGACTTAGACACACAAATAAACATTGTCCCACGACAAGCACACTCCCTCATGCAAATGGAAATCCCATATGTCACTGGCCTACCCCTACAGGAAAATGCACCCAACCGCATGGTAAAAAACATCAAACAATCAGCAACATGTTGAGGAACATGACAATGGCCCAACATGTTGATTTGACCTCCAAACTTCCTACACCTCATTCTGATCAAGCATCAACAGGATGCAGTGGAACAAGTTTGATTGACAGAGGCCCCACTGCACAAGCCAGAGTACCCAAAGGATCCAGTGCCAACATCCTGGTTCCAGACCCCATATGACACCCTGAGAGGTCCTCTTGTCCATGCCCAATGGTTCAGAGTATTTTTGAGCACATAAGGGGGACCAACACAATAATAGGCAGGTGGTCATCATGTTCTGCCTGATCGGTGTAAATATATCAAGAACAGAAATTAATAAATATGGTGATACTAAACTTATTAGTAAAATGTTAAATGAAAATGTATTTCTTCTTCCAAAATATCTGATCTTGTAGTTAAATATCCACATTAGTATTATTCAACCTTCAGTCACAGCACTTGGTTTAGGCTAGGGAAAGACCAATGACTGACATGACCTCTAACAACAAAACAGAATGCTATAAAAAGGGAGGAAAGAACCACAATAAACCTTCTTTCAGACATGCACTCCTTTCCTTTTTGTCTAAATGACCCAGCACACTGCTCCATAATAGTAGCATCAGCTATCTTACCAGGAAGAATCTAGTAACAATTCTGTATCACTTTTAATGGTCACACATCTGTAGACTGCATGTAGTTGCATTCACAGTAATGTACACACAAGTGAATATGTCAAGTTGTCATTTGGATGAAAAACTTTTTCTTCATTTCAGTACCAAAATTGGTTCAAAAACATCACAAAACACCTTTCTAGTCCAGTTTGCTTTACAATTTTACATTTTTACAAACTGAAATGGTCATAAAAATATAATTTGATATGGAGAAACACTTGCATGTCATACTGATGTGACTAATAATAAATGTAGTCCAGGTTTTGATGAAATTTTAGCATGTTGCTTCCAGGTGTTTGTAGGAATTTTTTCCTCTGAGTTTAATAAATATCTGCAGCATCAAACAGCAGCAGGGTCCATATGAGCATCTCTAACGACCGACAGTGGTGCATATTTACACTCATTTACACTATTAATTATTTATAATTATAAATAACCCCCAACATGGAGACAGGATCAAATAGCATCTAACAGCAGGCCACACTGTGAACTTTCCTTCATGTCATTTAGACTTAGTCTTTTGTTTAACATTATGTTAGTCTGCATTATCAGTCACTTAATGTACTCTCTAATATTCTGTGCATGTCAAGGATTGTACTGTGGATCTGTCACTGTATGTCTGATTGGAGCTGTGAGGAACATTAACTTAAAGTGATCTATTTTTGAAGGACAGAATGTTGTCACGATGACAGACTGATGAAGCAACAATGTTACGTATCCAGTGTCTAAAAGGAGAATCTAAGTAACATCCCAAACCCCAGCAGCTGCCCAGGAACAATTAAACTAACTGGTCACGTTAGGTACTAACTACCACCCAGCAATTCATTGCCAAAATGCTACAGTGACTTTTGATTACAGTGTGCGCAAAAGTCACGGGACAGATTTATGGCTTACATTTTCTCGTGACATGCCCGTAAACTCATCTAAAACACACTTTTATGCTTCAAGTCTGAAGCTACAGTACATCCAGGACATGTCAGGTGTACTTTGATAGATTTATGACTAATCAGCTGTTATGCTTCAGTCATTCTAGGTCTGAGTTTGTCCGCATCAACCTTAATGAGTAACATAACCTGACCAGTGTGTTTACATGACGACTGAAATATGAAAATGAGGTCATCAGTACATGTTAATAGCTGAATGTAAATTATTAATAGGCTCGGATTATCATTTATGCAGGATTGTTTCAAAGACAAGTTTCCAATTTAGCCTGAAGAAATACGCGTAGGCTTGTGTGTGTGTGTGTGTGTGTGTGTGTGTGTGTGTGTGTGTGTGTGTGTGTGTGTGTGTGTGTGTGTGTCAGTGGGAGTGGCTGACTGCAGCACCTGTAACTGAGCACCTGAGAGGAGGCAGACAGAGCAGTGAATGTGGTCAGGAAATAAAGGAGGAAACGCAGAGATGCGAGGATGTGTCTGAATAAATGACAGGCGAGAGGGATGCACTTTATTCTACTGTCCTCTGTGAGCAGCTACGCTTAGGAGAGACCTCTAAACCCTTCAACAAGGTGGATGACACCAGCTTTTTATCATTTCCAGTGTAATTTTTATTGATCTGATACATGCAAGCTCACCTCACCACACTCTACAAGTCCCACATGTAAACTCCCTTCTGATTCCAGTTGCAGATGAAGAAAATGGATTATGGACTTTCCTCTTTGAACAAACGAGGATTAAAAACTGTCAGGTGAGACTTCAGTTTCAGTTTTTCCTGCCACTTTGCTGAGACAGCTTATTGTTAACTGGACCCATGTAAGACCTGTTTCCCGTCTGAGAGAAAGAAGAGGGACAGAGGTCAACAGGACAGTGGAAGCTGAATGCGCAGTCACAAAAGCTTTTGTGCTTGAATTCAGGAGTTCTGAAGAGGCTGGAAACTGATCTTGAAACCTGCTGAACTCAACCAAGGGCCGGAAGGAAACAACAGCTGGCTCCACATCTGCTTCAAACAGGTGAGTCTAGTATTCTGAGTACATTAGTGCTGAGTGCATTATATTAGGATTTACATTAAAAACATGAAACCTAGTTTAAAATACTTTAATGTAATCTTTTACCAAAAAGAAATATCTGGCCATGGCCTCATCATGTTTCTGATACCTGTGAGTGTTAGTAGCTTCATAAAATAAATATTTTCCCTTTAAATTACTCACAAGTGTAAAAGGAAAGGTTAGTGAAAAGTCAAAAAATAAATTAAAAAATACAGATTTGTGTATCACATCTTTGTTATTTTTTCACGTTCACCCTTTCTTTTAATCAGTCACAACCCTTTAGTTGGGCCCAGCACTTTCATGAAGAACCGCTGAACTACACTATTTTAATGTGTACTGCATAAAATAGTAAGTTGCAGCTCAAACGGCCACAACAATAAAAAAAACGGCTAACATTCATGCATCCACACAATGTTTGAACAATGCATCAATAACAGGGACCATTTTACTGCTGAACAAAGACCTTTAGCTTTGATACTTTAAGTAAATTTAGCTGATAACTTTATTATTAAATGTACTACTATTTAATTTTGATTTTGAATGCAGTACTCTTACCTAAAATGGAGTATTTGTGTGGTTTTTAACAGATCTGAGCACTTCTTGCATGTAAATCTATATTAACGGCATCCAAATTCGTAGTTTGGTTAAGTGTCAAAGATGTTCATCGGGTCATATTAACAGCAACACTTTCTACCAAGAGGAATGTAAACTGTGAGCTCTCGCCCACTGTCCACAACAATTATTTAGTATTTTAGCTTCAGTTATTTTTTTGCACACTACTGACTAAATGCTTCATTCACTAAGTCATTATGGTCATTTTTCTCCAAATACAGTCAAAATCAGTCTCTGAATGAACCAGACTGACTTGAGAACAAGTTGAAGTTTGGACTTTCAGGAGGCAGTGAAGCATGAAAACATTCAGCTCTAGCTTCAGCTGATCAAAGCACAGTTTTGTTTTCACTGCATCCCGCAGCGATTCAACAGTAACAACTGCAGGAACCTACTTTTCTATTCGATAAGCTTTTAATTTTATATTTTATCAGGAAATATTTTCCTGAACTCCCAGTAATTTCTCATTCTGCCTTTACTTGTAGAACTAAACTTTCTCAGTGGTATGTTTTTACTAATTAAAATTGCCAGTTGTGTTAACCTAATGGTTTTTAGCTCTTTCAACTGTTAAATCATTGATTTCTGCCTTTCTGTCTGTCATTTTCCTCACATATAGACCATCTCTCCATGTCAGATTGTCATTAAATTTGCTTTTCCACACCAGCCACAGCTTTCATCTTCAATATGTCCATGTTTGCTGTTTAGGTGCCATGAAGAGCCTTAAACCACACTATTGTGTTTCAATACTTCCAGGTTGAACACTGCCTTTCCTGTTTGATCTTTTCTCTCTCAGACACACACACACTCACATGCAAGCGCACTCACACACCTACAGACACAATAACACACACTGTCAACATCACAGTTGGTAACACTGAGACTCCACCCAGAGAACTGTATCTGCAGTGCTTCGTAATAGTTATACAATCTATTTGATTAGTAAAAACCCATTAAATTCCATTCATGTAACATTTTCTGTGACAGTTTTTTTTAAAAGACTATAGTTATATTCTTGTATTCAGTTCTGTGATGTACAAGAAGTTTTTCCTGTTTTACTTCAAGGTTCCTGTGTGGAGTTTTTCTCCTCTAGTAGCACTATGAAATTTATCAGTGAGTCTCTGTTTTATTTACATCTGCACACACTGTCCATGCAAATGGTTTCACATGATTCCACTGATCTATTGATCTAATTTTGTAGAATGGAATTGAGAATAAATTTTACGTCCCATGTCTACATATTTTTGACTTCATGCATGAGATTGTATGACAATAAGGTAAAGGTCAAGAGGAGACGTTATCATTCCAACTACATGACGTGAAATGAAACCCAAAATGTGTTGCAGTATCACTACGGGTGACTTGGCATTGTGTACAAATGCCTTTTCTTGATACCAGGCTGATTAGTCTGACTCACTGGATGTTGACTTTGGGTATAAATATGTCATTTCCGCAATACATTTTCTTTTTCTTCCACTGTCTTTCGGTTACTGTCTGCAAAATCATCTTTATTATGGGAAACAACAACCTCCAAGCAGCAACCTGCACGCTGAAGATGGCAAGTTTTGTCAAAGATTTGAGTTAGGTGATAAGACAGTCCTGCTTGGTTCTTTATGGTTCTAATGCATCAATATATGCAGTGATGCACCAGCGAAGGCAGAAGAGAAGACTGCCAACTAGTTAACACGGAAAAATAGATGGAATGAATTTTAAATAAATCAGTGTTACAAATGTTTTATTACGAAGCTATAGGTTTGCCAAGCTTGTTGTTACCATGTTCCCAATCTTGTTTTAGCACAGAAGCATGCTAGAATTAGCTTGCTAGCTAGCTTAAAGTGTGGGTCAGGATCATAGGAATGAAATTAGATTAGATATTTTAAAATAAACATTGGACAAAATTTGGCCTGATGATGGAAGAAAGGAAAAGCCAGAGGACCACTAAAGTTATCACGATTTATCCTCTGGAGAACATGAACTCCTGTATCAAATTTGGACCAATTTATCTCATCAAAGCTGAGATGTTTCACTGGATAAGTGATAACTTTGACCTGGTGGTGCTAGAAAAGGTCAGGAGATCATCAAACTCACAGGTTACATCATCGGTGAAGCATGAAGGACTGCAGAGAACATTAGTGAATCCATCGAGTCAAACCGACATACAAACTCTGCCATCATATCATTCACCAAAACTAAATACAGACCAACCAGCAAACACACAGCGAGGAATTCACTGTCTGACAAATGTTTTAGACAGGACAGAAAACAAATTTACTTGGTGATTTGGTTTGTCTTCTGTACAAAAAGCGACAATATGGCAGCTCCCCACATTCAAAAGGCCTTCAAACAGTGAATGAGAAGTAGATACTCGCAGTCACTTGTATAGAACCTACATCAAAAGGGACGACATGAGCTCCATAACAATCAGTTAGCCGAGCGTATCACATCATGAAACGCACAGAGCGAGAGTGTCTGAGCGAGAGGGAAGAAAAGAAACAATAAAACAATGTGGTTTAGTTTCTGTTTGCTCAGCTGCTCTAAAAACTTGCCTCAGGGCCAGAAGGCAATCAGGAGCTGACCTGCAGCCAGTTTGCATGCCAACCTGATCCTTTTAAAGCCTGAATAATGAAACTTTTAACCAAAGTCTTAGTTGCATTTAGAGGAAGAGTGTGACATTTTGAAAACCACAATTATTTGCTGTCTTGTGGAGAATTGGATGAAAAGATCAACACTAATCTCATATCTGTATGCAAAATACTGACATTATAAAGCCAGAGCCTGAAGGCAATTAGCTCAGTTTTGCATAAAACCTAAATGAACAGGGAACCAGTTAAACGTGGCTGTTTGAGGTTGTTCTTTGAGCTAAATGTAAGTATAATAACAGGTTCGTAATGAAAACACTAACATGCTGATGTTAAACAGGTATAATGTTTACCAAGCTTCACCATCTTAGTTTAGTGTGTTAACATTTAGTAATTAGCATAAAACACTGGTGGGCGGTTGTCATAATCCTCCACATGTTCCTGATTGTTTGATGTTTTTGCCATGTTGGGGTAGGCCAGTGACATTTGGAATTTCCATTTGCATGAGGGAGTGTGTTTGTTCTGGGACAATGTTTATTTGGGTTTCTAAGTCTCATCAACATGGATGTTAAAATTCATGGTTTTCCAGCAGAACAGCACATAGTACCAATAAGATCAATGTTATTCACTTCACCTGTCAGTGGTCACAATGTTGTGGCTGATCAGTGTATTTCTCCAAGCAAATTTCAATAGAAAAATATGATATAAACAGACAAACTTGAAGCTAAAACAAGGCTGAGGCTTGGTTTTGGAATATTCAACAATCCTCCTGTAATCAAAAGTGTAAGGTTCAGATGTTCATGTATGTTTGGTCGTCTCTTTTGTCAGCTCATCGTGTCTCAGATTATCAGCTATTCTTTGAGAAACTGAGAAGCTGAATAAACAGCCAGAAAAGATCGGCTTGGCCAACTCTGTAAAATGTCATCTGACACACTGACATGCATACATACACACACATACACACACTCAATGGATTAAATGGATATCCAATAGCCTGACTTCCTATATGTTTGTCTTCTTAGCCCATATACACACACACACACACACACGCACACGCACAGCAACCTGAGCATGTGTGAATCCACAGCATATGGAGACTATTGAATTACACTGAAATATTAACAGTGTCATGGGCAGATGGACCGGTGCTTCGATACACAGATACACACACACACAAACACACAAACACATATGTTACAGTAAAAACTTAGATACTGAGTATTTATATAACTTTAAGTAACTATTCTCTCTTTGTCTTATACCTAGCTGTATTCTTTTTTAATTTTAACCTTTTCTTATATCCTTCTCTCCTCCTCAGCCCTCCATCCACCCCGCATTTCCTCTATCATGGCAGAGTCGTCTCAAGGCTGGTGGAAGCTGACTTTCCTGAGGAGGAAAAAATCCGAGCCAAAGGTTCTGTATGAAATCCCAGCAGAGTTTGTTTCCAACTCATCCTCTGGCCAACACAGTTCCGGTGCCGCCACAGGAGCTGCAGAGGACGCCATGCATGACCCCCAGCTGGACGCCCGGCTGGAGAGGATCGTGGACAAAACGACGGCCAGTAAGGGACGCCACGTCAAGGTGTCTCACTCTGGGAGGTTTAAGGAGAAGAAGAAGGTCCGAGCCACACTGGCAGAGAACCCAGACATATTTCCTGGGAGTGACCCGGCTAGAAATGAGAACCAGAGGGCTGGAAAGTGAAAGGACACACAAATGTGTAGAGTTAATGCAAATGTATGAAGATGTAGCTTCATAAATGCACAAAGACTAAAGCAATCACAGATACATTCATGACATGGATGTTTTAAGGAGAACGGAGAACTGGAAAGTCATTCAAAGATCACCCCAATCATTATTACATCTCTGCAGGTGTTTGAACCCAGAAAGTCATTTTGTGGCTGAGTTAGCCGAGAGCACAATGACCTGCTGGCTCCCTGCACACATAAGTGGGATAAAATCATTTAATCATGTGGTTCCTCTACACTTGCCAAAATTTTTTGGGTTGACAGGACCAAATTCTGATAATACAATGTAGCATTTCAGGAAAAAAGAAAAAACAAATGGTGAGCTGTGGTTAGCATTAGTCCCGTTATTTTATAGCCACACCTCATAAAGTTTTTTGGGTTGGTGTGCGTCATCTGGGGTTTCTGTGAAGATACAACATCCTGTGCAGCCACCGTAAGACATAATAGCATCGCTGCCCAGCTAACATAATGATCCGGTTTAGGGTTCTGTGTCGTCTTTAACAGGACCTGGAGTCATAATATCCAAATATGGTCAAACCCTGAGTCTTAAAATCTTCAGAGGACAAGAATTGTCATGACAGGAAATTAAAATTCAGACTCAATGTGTGGACAAAACGTGCTTAATGTGTAATTTAATGATTGTATTGGTGGTTTTAGGTTCTCCCACTTACTTCACTACAAGAGTACAAGATCACTGGAGGATCTGCATCTTGTGGCACTTTGATGTTTGCCTCATATGTCATAAACAGCTAATAATAATACAGTAGTGCTTGCAGGGACTGATGCCAGTACTGTCCTGTAGAAGAACTGTGATGTTTCAATCACTGGGAACCACCACTGAATGACCGTACACAAACCACTGAAGCATCTTGACTGCACTTTAGCCGTTATAACTGCCTAAAACTCATGATTAGGTCCAAAAATCTACAATGAAGGCTTGATTTAATCTAGGAAAGAAGGGTGATCTACTTTAGAAAAATGAGAATTAAGTTAAAATAGAATCTATATGTAAAGTATATTCAGTTGGTGCATATCTTTCACCAATCAGATTGGTGTACTGATGATACTTCTGGTAAATGTGCAATAGCAAGTCAACATCAATGATGGTATTTGCGATCAAATGTCAAAGAAGGTTAATTGTGCTGTGTGCCATTTATGATGTGTTCAATCATTATTGGACAATCTTCCGCAAAAGCACAAAGAACATTACATTACACTGGGAATAACTATCGTTCCTAGGTTTTTATTTGAAATATCAGAATACCCAAATCCTACTATAAGGTGCATCATGTCTTATCACTGCAGGTACAGTTTAGGTGCTGAGATTTTTAGATATGCACAAGTCATATTTCTCCTTCCTTTGTTGGCTGAAATGAGTGAATTTGTCTAAATTTTTCATATTTAGTCTTCAGTGAACTTTGAATTACTATTTTGCACCATTGAACATCAGCAAACAATCCTGCCAGCACTGAGGAGCCTTTGAGGAGATGATGATTGAGAGCTTTTTCACCTCCTCAGTAAAACCATTTTATTTTATATACAGCAAAATCCTAAGAGTAAACAGCACATTATGGAAAAAGCAGCCAATCACAGTCACTGCAACAAATTCGACAACCAAATATTTTCAACAAGATGCACAGATGAACATCTCAATGGCACCCTCTGGTGTGACCAGACCTTAACTGCACCTTAAGTATTGGGGCCAATACATGGTGGGTTGACACAAACGAAGAGCTCCTCCACCTTTACTACCCCTCACTGTAATCGAGTACTTTTGAGCCTAAACTCTGCTACACTTGGTAAATATAAACAGGTCCATTTTGAAGAACAAGAATCAGGTCTAGATCAGATTGGATGCAATACCAAAGCAGGACCAAAATCAGGAAGTGTAGCCGACTGCTGATTGTGTCAGTAGTAGGCTGATGAGTGTCACTTATTCAAATGTGACCCTCATGAAAGTATCACTCTGGTTTCACATTGAATTCACTTCGATGAAAGCATCAAAAACCAGACAGAAGTCATAATAGGAGCTCTTCTCACATGTAGCGTGTACTGTACAGAAGCCCATGCAGGTCCATGTGTAAGCCTACAGCTGCCCATGTCCATCCGAGATCAGGGCTTTAGCTGCCCTGCTAGCAAGACCAGGCTACTAAAGAAAGTCTGAAACTGCTCCAGGGCTCCAGAACTACAGGGCCTTCAAAATCTCCAGGCTCACAAGGTGTGTATAACTGTTTTGTAGTGATTTAATTCAAATTTGTTTCAGAAAAATCAAGCACTGACAGAAAAAGTGTCTTGCTGTCTGATCTAGATGTCATGAATAGGGTTCATAGGTGTATACTGCTTTGCTAAATTAGCCTTTAATGATGTTATCCTGCAGCAAACCTGGAGTAAATTAGTGCTTTATTGTGGGGGAAAAATGTGAACAATGCACAAACAGCAGGAGAAAGAGACATTTAATCTGGGCCATTTTTGGCTCCATAGGAGGTGCTCTGCTTGAAATCATTTATCTGTTGATCTTAAAGTCATTTTTTGTTTAGCTTCAACATTTTAAAACTTTCAGTTTGGGTTGAACATTAATATTTATTTACCTCAGTACGCTAACATGTTGTCACTCTGCCATGTTATTTGGAATATTAACTGGGGTACAAAACACCGGTTGACATTTTCTATCCAAAGCAATTTCCAGGGTTTGTGATGATATTTTATGGGGCTTTTATGTCAACTTAACCTGAACTTGGAAAAACTCTTTGACTGAATGATGAACATAACTACATCATATTAAATATATTGTTGCCAGTTAAACCCAGCAGAGGGCGACGATGCTTCACCCAGGAACTGATTCTTGTTCAAACTCTCCTCCACTTGGTTTCATGTAAAAGTTTCTTCAATCAAAGACGTCTGTTCTCCATGTTTTCTTTTATTCTGTGACCTTTTAAGTTTGAGCTCTTACTTTCAGGACTGATGCGTAGGTGAGAGAAGATCTGTGAAAATCAGTTGACTGTATTGTTGATAGTTGACTTTTTTTTTTTTTAGACAAATACAGATTCCTTCCACAGCATCTGGATAATAATCAACATGAAACCATAAAATAAACTCTCAGATTATCTCTTCAATCACCTCTTCCAGGTTAAACTTCTTCCACTGTTGCTGTAATCATTTTTTTCTTGGTATGTCAATGGTACAAAATTTGGAATATGTATTTTTTTTTGTAATATAAATAAAATATATGACTGATTTCAACACCAAATAATTGTTCTTGCACTTTAATTTGAGGAGTCAACCATTACATTACAATGAAAACATGGTATTGTTTGATGAAATTATGATATTATATCTAGTGGTCAGAGACAGAATTACACATTTTATATGGGTGGATAAATACTGTAGAGGTCACATCCCTGGTGATATATAACAATATACAGTAGGTATAGATAGTTTATTTTAAGAAAGAAATCTTCATTTAATCATAACATATCAGCTTTAACTGTCTACTTATGTTACAAAACAACATTACTAGGATATCTGGAAATAAAAATGGTCCCTTTTAGTGACATTTAACTAATGTCAAAAACACAATCACAATTAAAACACCGCTATGATTCATTTAATATCTTTTCTTTTCAAATTATTATTAAAATCTCAAAATGTGTGTTTTCCTTGATATACTCCAACAAAGTAATTTATCAACGTAAATGAATATATATATAAATATATACAGTTTATGTATAATGGTTTGCTTGTCGTGCTAATTAGTTAGTTCCCTGTGTCGAGCTAACGTGGTAGAGAAACCGAACTGATTGCAAAAATTAGCAACAGAACATTACCGGAATTACTATCTCTAGTAAATAAGCTATGGATTTTTAAATTGTAATTATTTAAGCTTCTAATTGCAGAAAAACATTATATTATTGTCATACAATATCAAGTTATTGCTTGACACAAGTTCAGAGGCGATTGTCATGTATGTAAGGAAGGATATGCTAGATCTTTTTTCAAAATGTGCATAGCCTTGTTTCAGAGGAGGTGTATGAGCCAACAACTGTTGCTGTTGAGCTGTTTTACCCTGAAACAACCCTAAAATGATCATTTTTTGGATTTTGGTACATTAAGAACCTCATGTTGGAATTGAATCTACCACCCCCAGACCAGGAGGACAAAATGTACCGACAATGCACAAACAGAAGCAACATACATACTTAAATAGATATATCCAAATATCTAGCAGTGTTATCTAACATTGTTTAACCTTTTCTATGCTGGAGGAGATTCTTCCTCCTCAGATTGACACAAGGATGCTGAAGCACCAGACGCAGACGTCAACCTAAATCTGAACGCAGGGTACAGAGGCTCTTTGAATGTGGTGTTGAAGGTGTGGAGGTGGATCAGAGTGTCAGACGAGACTCTGTAGAAGGACACAGAACCAGCAGGCCAGTCCAGATAAACTGCTACTCTACCAGAGTCAAAGGAAGACGGAGCCCGTGTGTCGGTTGTTCTCTTATTGTGGCAGGCAGAGTAACCGTTACCAGAACAGAACAGACCCCAGGACTGGTTGTTCTCTCCAAGACAACTGTCGTCATCCTGCCCCTTCCTTTTCATTCCTCTGTAAGTCACTCCTATGTTGACCCATCCTTTCCACTCCACCTCCCAGTAGCAGCGCCCAGTCAAACCTTCGCTGCACAGAACCTGCTTCCAGTGGTTGAATCTGTCTGGATGTTCAGGGTAAGGCTGCTCCTCAGTCACTGCTGTTACCTTTCTGTTGTGTTCGGAGAGAGACAGCTTTGTGTTTGCTGTGTTTGGGTCCAATGTGAGTTCACAGGCATCTGATGGGGAGATCAAGACACAACAAGGACAGATCTTAACGTTTGGGTCAGTTCTTTATCATTCGTTGCTTGATTAGTCAAAACCTTTATTCTCTCTTAAATATCTGTCATGAAAATTCTGTCATGTAACCATTAAAAATGTGGGTTTTAAACATCAGTGTGACTTTGAGTCAAATCTCTGCCAATTAAATGCACATTCATCAAAACACATTTTTAACTTTTTGTCATTACATCTAAATTTAAATCCAGGTCAACATGTGCCGCTGCACCAGGTTTGATATTGTATTTGTATAATTAATTGTAAAGCATGGTATATACCCCGTACTGTACTGTTTGTCTACTAGATATTAGTTGACAATAGCATCAAAAGATCTCAGCTTACACTTGAAGGGTTTTAAGTGATGCCTGCCACCATGGTCAACACTGTGGGAGAAAGGACACAAGAGTTATTGAGGGGAAAGAAACACAAGGAGATAAATCACTGCACATTAATATATTATGAACCTACCACAGAGTGTCAAGTCTCCACTGTGGATCATCCAGTCCAGCCGATAGAAGCCTCACCCCTGATTCTCCTGGATGGTTGTAGCTCAGGTCCAGCTCTCTCAGATATGAAGGGTTGGAGGTCAGAGCTGCGACCAGAGCAGCACAGCCTTCCTCTGTGATCAGACATCCCGATAGCCTAAACACATACTGTACATATTACAATCATATATGTAGTAAATGACAGGTGGTCCACAATATACACCGATCAGCTACAACATTCTGACCACTAACAGGTGAAGTGAATAACATTGATCATGTTGGTACTATGTGGTGTTCTGATGGAAAACCTTGGATTTTGCCATCTGTGTTGATGAGACTTAGACACCCAAATAAACATTGTCTCAGAACAAGCACACTCCCTCATGCAAATGGAAATCCCAAATGTCACTGGTCTGGTGAGCACAAGAACTGTTTCTGGTCAACTTTGCTTGCTTGCTTAACCCTGTATTTTAGCTATTTTTTGAGCAATTATCACTTGAGAAAACACGAAAATTCGGTCAGTAGCAGCTTCACTGTAAAGCCAATCTGGACAACTTTTGGCTCTGTGAATTAAAGACACAAGGGCAAATTTTGAAAAACAGTAAGTGTCTGGTTTACAATCACGTGGCCAGAGCAAGATTTCTTTTTTTTTTTTTAAACCCTCCTGCAAAAACTGAGTGAACATAACATCCTCATTAGACTGAGTCAGTAAACAGTGATGTTATTGAAGCTGTTCTAAAAACTCTCATCTGCAACTCTACAAAATCTGATGCAACAGAAAGGAAGCACAACATATTTTAATCAGAGAAGCCTCTTCAGTGCATGGACCATGCTTAGGAAACCCTCTAAAAGTGGAGACAGGTTGTGCTGTAATTATAAATACAGCCTGGTCCTTGTACAGGAACCTGCATGGTGCAAAGTTTGGTTTTGCTGATTTCCTGTCAGGCTTACAGTGCTGGTAGAGACTGCTAAGAAACCCCCCTCCTCCAAAGACATCTGCAGTGTTAACAACAATTTCCTCTCTACATCACGGTGAATGAAAGCATTTAAATATGACCATCACATGAAATAGTCTGATATTTAGTTAAGAATCCTATCAAGGCTCTATATAGTAGTGACTGACGGAAAGCAATACAGTTAATTTGGGGAATATCATTAAAAGATGCATATACAACTGAATAACATACAAAATATCAGGCTTGTAACACATTAAGTATAAACATCCAATGCTGAGCTGTAAATCAGAACCATTGCTATAGTTGGATCTAAGAGGGACCTCCATTAACCTCTTGAATCAATGTTTTAGAAATCCAGCTCAAGAGTGCAACCAGAAGAAAAAAACCCAACAGGGTCTTTGAGTTGTACAATCTACCCTGAGTGCCCTCCAGTATTTAGACCAGTGCACTGCATTGTAGTTTGCCACCAGGGGGATTGTCCAGCGCCGTAAAGTGCTTTAGATAAAAGCAGTATGCACTTCAAAGTCTGATGTGCTGACATGCCCATCCACCACCCCAACCTCCACTACCTCTCTTTTTGCATCACTACCTGAAGCGCGCATTACTTCCTTTATTGCCATTTCCCAGTTTGAGTCTAATACCTAGTGATACCAAAAAAGTATCTGTGAAGAGACAAAAGTTTAAATACTAATCAAAAATCGACTTTACAGACCGTAAAGTTTCCAGTCTACAGTGTGGACTTGCGAGACCAGTAGCAAGCAGCTTGACTCCTGAATCCTGCAGGTCGTTGTTACTAAGGTCCAGGCCCTTCAGACTGGAGGACGGAGAGCTGAGAACTGAGGCCAAAGCTTCACAGCTCTTCTCTGACAAGTTACAGCCGCTCAGCCTGACCAGAAAAATACAAATCAGACATAACAATTGAGAAATATTAATAAGTTGACAGTGTCGAATGTGTGTGATGCAAACTGCGAAGTCCTTTGGATAAAGTGCTCTATAAATTCAGTCCAAATGCAGTTGAAAATTGGACAGACTTACGTGCCCATCCACCACCCCAACCTAAAAATACTCCATATTTAACATCACTATGCAAAGTTAATTGTAAAATGTAAAGCCATTTGGATAAAAGAGGCATGTAAGCTACAGCCAAATGTGCTGACATGCCCATCCACCACTCCAGCCTCCACTCCCTTACTTTCCCATCACTACATAAAGGGCACAATACTTTCTGTACTAGCACTGAACATTAGTACTGGACATAAATAAATATTTGTCTGCAAATTTTATGTCAGGCAAACTGTAAAGTCATTTGGATAAAAGTGGCACTCAGGCTACAGTCAGACGTGTCCATCCACTACCCCAACCTCCACTGTCTCACTTTTCACATCCCTACATAACTGAGACACTGTTTTCTTTATTGGCATTGTCCAATCTCAACTTAATTCCTTGTGATTCCTAGTGTGAGTCATCTGTGAGAAGGCAGAACTGTAACTACCTAAAGAATTTACAGAAAAATCTACTTTACTGATCTTGTTCTGAGCTGGTTCATGACTACTAACCGCAGAGTTTCCAGTCTACTGTGTGAACTCCTCTGTCCAGCGAACAGTTCCTTCACTCCTGAATCCTGCAGGTCATTGTTACTCAGGTCCAGCTCTCTCAGACGTGAGGACTTGGACATAAGAACTCGGGCCAGAGCTTCACAGCTTCCCTCTGTCAGCTTACAGTCACTCAGCCTGAGAAGCATTAGTGAGAGAAAAAACAAATACTTTGAAAATGGGATCACAAGGTAAAAAAAGACTAAATTTAATATATTAAGTCTACCGAGTATACCTACAGGCATATTCTCGAAGCTTTGACCACTTGCAGGAGCCTCAAGAGACCTTCCTCTGAAGCAGAGTACTCCCTCAAGTCAAACACATCCAGGTCTTTCTCTGATGACAGGAGGATGAAGACCAGAGCTGACCACTGAGCAGGAGACAGTTTGTTTGTGGAGAGACTTCCTGAACTCAGGTACTGCTGGATCTCCTCCACCAGAGAATGATCATTCAGCTCATTCAGACAGTGGAACAGATTGATGCATCTCTCTGGAGATGGATTCCTCCTGATCTTCTTCTTGATGTATCTGACTGTTTCCTGGTAGCTCTGTAAGCTGCCTCCTGATTGGGTCAGCAGGCCTTTCAAAAGGGTCTTATTGGTCTCCAGTGAGAATCCCAAGAGGAACCGAAGAAACAAGTCCAGGTGTCCATTTGAACTTTCTATGATCTTGTCCACAGCACTTTGGTAGAGCAGATTGATTTTCGATTTCTCCCTTAACAGTGGAGACCAGCAGGACATTGACTGTGACTCTGACAGTAAGTTGACACCAGAGTTGACAAATGTCACAAAGACATACAGAGCAGCCAGGAACTCCTGAAAGCTCAGATGTACAAAGCAGAACACTTTGTCCTGGTGCAGCCCACACTCCTCTTTGAAGATCTCTGTGAACACTCCTGAGTACACTGAGGCTGCTCTGATATCGATGCCACACTCTATCAGGTCTGATTCATAGAAGATCAGGTTCCCTTTCTGCAGCTGCTCAAAAGCCAGTTTTCCCAGAGACAGAATCATCTTGCGGGTTTCGGGGTTCCAGATTGGATCTGTGTCAGATGCTCCACGAAATTTAACATTTCCTATTTTAGACTGAACCATTAGGAAGTGGATGTACATCTGAGTCAGGGTCTTGGGTAGCTCTCCTCTCTCGTCTGCTCTCAACACATGGTCCAGAACTGAAGCAGTGATCCAGCAGAAGACTGGGATGTGACACATGATGTGGAGGCTTCGTGATTTCTTAACATGGGAGATGATTTTGTCAGTCTGCTCCTCCTCTCTGAATCGCTTCTTGAAATACTCTTTCTTCTGGGTATCAGTGAACCCTCTCACCTCTGTCACCACGTCAACAAACTCAGGAGGGATCTGATTGGCTGCTGCAGGTCGTGTGGTTATCCAGAGGCGAGCAGACGGAAGCAGCTTCCCCCTGATGAGGTTTGTGAGCAGCACATCCACCGTGGAGGCCTCAGTCACATCAGTCAGGATCTCATTGTTGTGGAAGTCCAGAGGAAGGCGACACTCATCCAGACCGTCAAAGATGAACACAACCTGGAACTGGTCAAATCTGCAAATTTCTGTTTCCCTGGTCTCAGTGAAGAAGAGATGAAGAAGGTCAGTCAAGCTGTACTTTTTTGCACTCAGCAAATTCAGCTCTCTGAAAGTGAATGGAAACATGAACTGAATGTTGCGGTTGGTTTTGTGTTCAGCCCAGTCCAGACTGAACTTGTGGGTTAAGACGGTTTTCCCGATGCCAGCCATTCCTTTTGTCAGCACCGTTCTGATTGGTCGATGATCTTTGTCAGGTGAAGGCTGGAAGATGTCTTTACATTTAATCACACTTTCTGGTCTGGATTGTTTTCTGGAGGCTGTTTCAATCTGCCTGATCTCATGTTCATCATTGACCTCTCCACTCCCTCCCTCTGTGATGTAGAGCTCTGTGTAGACATCATTCAGGGGTGTTGGGTTTCCTGCTTTGGCAATTCCTTCATACAGACACTGGAACTTCTCTTTCAAATTGTTTTTGAGCTTGTTTTGGCACACTGCATCAAGAGTTCCTGTACAGAAAGAGAACAAATAACATGGAATTAGCATTATAGTTGTTTTATGGTTCATGGCTGCAGCATGCATCAATCAGCTCCCTATGTTCAGCATAGATGTTGTGATTGTGAATGAATGCAAGTGGGGATGTTTTCATTATTTTTAATGCAAACCACACTTCTCCATCAACTGCAGTGATACCAGATTAAACTATGGTAAAAAGACTTACTACTCTGCAAAAAGTCTGCCATCTCCTCCTGCTTCATGCTCCTCAAGAAGTCCAGTGCGATCTTCAGAAGTGCTTCTCTGCTGCTATTCCTCCGTTTTTCCTCCTCACCATCCACCTCCTCATCGTCCTTCTTCTGTTCTTGTAAGCACTCTGGGTAATCTGGTCGAAGAACGTCCTGGAACTTTTTCAGCTCAGTCTTCACAAAAGTGAAAATGTTCTCCTCAAGCAGCTGTAAAAATATATCAGACATAAAACTCAGTGTGAAAATAGTACAACAGCTTCTCAACTTGTAATTTAATACCATCTTAAAGCTAAAAGCCATTCTAAATGGCAGCACTTGAAGATGGAAAAGCAAAGAGTTTGGGATCACAGTCTCTTCGTGGCTTTATCCCAATGCATCTCCCAAGAACTCTGTCTGTCTGTTGTGCATCCTTACAGTCTTGACATAAAGTAAGGTTTAGATAGATGCAAAAGCTGACATTTTTGGACAGTCTCTGGCTTTCACAGTGTTGCACTCAGTTAAAATTTCTAAAATGATGGAGGTTTTTGTGTGAAGTCACCAAGAAAGAATTAGTTTCTCAGCTCTACTGATTCATATGCAAGTCTGCTTTCTTACAGTAGTAAGAATGTACTGAGACTCTCAGTGTCTTTGGTATACAGTACATCCATACAGGCTGCAGTTTGTGTGCAAAAGTGTGGAGGGCAGGTAACATTTTGACCTCCACTCACAGATTTCAACACTTGTGGGGCTGCAGAAAGAAAGCTCATGTTTTCCCTTAATTAACTTACTTTGCTAAAAAGTACTGTGTGTGTGCGTGTGAGTGTGTGTGTGTATGTATATGTATATATATATATATATATATATATAGAGAGAGAGAGAGAGAGAGAGAGAGAGAGAGAGAAAACATATTGTTCTGAGAGTCAAAAATCCTTTCAAATGACAGATGTAATATGTACAAAAATCTGATTGAGTTTTTTGTTTTATATTTAAATACATTTGGGAGGTCTAGGAGAGCTGTAGGATTAGATTATGCGATTGCATTTATGTGCGTTTCTTAGAGGACCCAGTTCTCTTTATTACATCCACAAGATGAACAGTCATTTTAATATATTCCTTACGCATTTGTCCATTTGTTTTAGGGTTACTGCTCTTAGTAGAGCCCCATGCACACTTAATCAATCTGCAATGACTAGTTACAGTCGTCAAACTGAGATTAGACAAATTTAGAGGGAATCTTTAAGGGAGCAGCATGGTGGTGATAATGGCTGGTTGCTTTTTAGTTGGACAGACAATTTACATACCATAAATATGGAGGCTTGATCTGCTTCATTGTGTCCTTTGTTGGCGTGACCAGTGGCAACATCAGAACTGTCCCTGTTAAAAAAAAAACATGACATGAAGCAATAAATCCACAGATTTTCTATCCAACAACAATAGCTGCAGTAAATGAAATGGAAAAACTTTCTGCTCACTGTAATCAGTCGAGTATGAGAACTCAGATAATTAGTCAGATTCATTTTGCTTGTGTTCAGTAAGGTGGTATCCATGTTGGAAGGCAAAAGGTGACATCTTTACCTCTTTTCTGTAGACTGACTTCCATCTTTAAATGTTAAGGGTTCACACATTGACTGGTCGCTTTTCATAGACACACAGCTGGGTACAGGAAGGTCTGGTTTCTCCTGCTGGACACTAAAGGAAAGATTCAAAAAGGGCAACAGTTATTTTTTCTTGTTTAGTTCGTGGTTATTTTGTGATTTTTTTTAACATGTACTTAAAGGTGTTTTTGAACCTCTTTTCTGTAAAGAGAGCTCCATCTGTGAAGGTTAGGGGCTCATACATGGACTGATCGCTTCTCATAGACACATAGCTGTCTGGACTCTCCTGCTGGACTCTGAAACAGAAAGGATTTTTAATTCAAACCTGCTTGTTTTTCATTAATTTTGATTTCTTAATGTTTTTCAATCATGTATTTAATGCATTGCTACCTCTGCTTTGTAGAAAAAGTTCCATCTTTAAATGTTAAGAGTTCATCCTTGGAGTGGTCGCTTTTCATAGACACACAGCTGGGTACGTCTGTTCTCTCCTGCTGGACTCTGGATTAAAGATTCAAAAAGGACAACAGTTAAATTTTCTTGTTCAGACTGTGTTTATTTTATGAAATTTTTTTAAAAAATCTTGTATTTAATGTGTTTTCACCTCTTTTCTGTAAAGAGAGCTCCATCTTTAAAGGTTAAGGGCTCATACATAGACTGGTCACAGCTGGATACAGGAACGTCTGGTTTCCCCTGCTGGACTCTA
Source organism: Dascyllus trimaculatus (assembly GCA_024666655.1). Taxonomy (NCBI): domain Eukaryota; kingdom Metazoa; phylum Chordata; class Actinopteri; family Pomacentridae; genus Dascyllus; species Dascyllus trimaculatus. The sequence goes on from CM045458.1 coordinate 9,789,772, forward strand.
AAATAAAGATTTAGAAAAAATATACAAATTTTACTTGTTTAGTTTGTGTTTATTTTGTGATTTTTTAAACTTTGTATTTAAAGTTTTTCCACCTGTTTTCTGCTCCTTCTTTAAAGGTTAGGGGTTCACCTATGGAGTGGTTGCTCTTCACAGACACACAGCTGAGTTCAGGGGAGTCGATTCTCACATCCAGATCCATACTGATTGAACGCTAAAGAACACAATGACGTTGTTATCAGCCCTGCAAACTAAATACAAAACATTACATATAGTATGTATATTGCATAAAGTGGGATTTCACAAAATTCAGAGAAAGTGTATGAATCTCTACAAAAGGAGTTTTACTAAAGACATGAGGATTTACACAGAATCACTGGCTTGTGGTTGGTTTCCTGGATTATTGGATACATACACTCATGTCATGATGTTTGATGAGTGCGATAAGAAATGTCTTTAACTGTGTTGTTATTTCCCCGTGAGTCTGGCTGAACAACTGCATAGATGTACGCCAATCAGGCATAACATTATGACCACCTGTCTAATATTGTGTTGGTCCCCTTATGTGCTCAAAAATGCTCTGAACCATTGGGCATGGACAAGAGGACCTCTCAGGGTGTCCTATGGGGTCTGGAACCAGGATGTTGGCACTGGATCCTTTGGGTACTCTGGCTTGTGCAGTGGGGCCTCTGTCAATCAAACTTGTTCCACTGCATCCTGTTGATGCTTGATCAGAATGGGGTGTAGGAAGTTTGGAGGTCAAATCAACATGTTGGGCCATTGTCATGTTCCTCAACATGTTCCTGATTGTTTGACGTCTTTGCCATATGGTGGGGTGCATTTTCCTGTGGGGGTAGGCCAGTGACATTTGGGATTTCTATTTGCATGAGGGACAATGTTTATTTGGGTGTCTAAGTCTCATCAACACAGATCAAAGTCCAAGGTTTTCCAGCAGAACACCACATAGTACCAATATGATCAATGTTATTCACTTCACCTGTCAGTGGTCAGAATGTTGTGGCTGATCGGTGTATACAACAAGACAAATTCTGACAATATTCAAACGCAAGTCAATCAAGTGTCAAATGTAGTTTCAATAATGTTTTAATCATTTTAGTTTCTTAACAAGACATTGTAGATTCCGTTGAAACAGTTTGCATTTATCATAACATATCTTTGATAATAAACAAACTCTCACATTCTAAGCTGCTAATTGATGTTTTTTTATTTGAGTTCAGTACAAAATTAGGCCTATAAGTAGGTTATCAAGTTGTATCACTGCTGTGGCTTTCATGGTGGTATTTTTAAACTTGGAATTGCCATGATGTATAGAATATCTGAGCCGACAACAGATACTCTGTCAGCTTCAATTTTAGCTCCAAAGATATAAACTACACTAAGTGACAATAATAACTGAGTGTGCTTCCAGATTGTATAACTGATTAAATCTTCAGTTGACAGGCGGGGTCTTTTAAGTTACAGTATTTGTCAATTTCACTGTGAAAAGCAACAGGCATCATTGTGAAATCAAACCTGAGTCTCCTCAGCTCATTGTCCAGTCTGTGGTTTCTCCCAAGAGTCCACTAGGTGGTGCACAGTACCTGCATCGACCACAGCCTCAACTTGGCAGACGTGTTCTGTGTAGAAATGGATAAAGCTTTCAGATCGAGAAGTAAATGTGACAAAACCATAATAAAAAAAATACTCTGTAACAAGTAAAAAAAAAAAAAAAACTATACTCAAGATATAAACATATTGGTATTCAATGAGCATCAAAATGGATTCTGTTTCAGTGTTTTGTTATATTTTGTACTACTGGATTATAATTACATGTCGTTGGAATTCAAAAATTGTAGATGACTGATTGTATATTGTCAGGCATCTTAAATTGGTGTATAAAAAATCACTGTATTTGATTCTATCCTGATGATGCTGGTTTTTATATTCCTAACATGTGGTAAAATAACAAGTAAGTACAGCTGTCAGATGAATGCAGTGGAGTAAAAAAGGAAATGTTTTCTTTTGAAACACTACAGAGTCTTAGTAGAGAGTAGCATAAAATCAAGAACTGTACAGGACTTGAGCAAATTTGATTAGTTACTGGAGAAGTTAGTGCAATGGAGAAGCTTAGTTATTGAGGTGGAGAAATTTGCACTGCTCTTATATCCTGTTACAAATTCAGAACTGGAGCATAATTATAAGAGCACCGAAGCTCATAAATACCAAGGAATGTGTTAGAATATTCATATTTTCAGTCTAGTTAGCCACAAAGTCCATTTCGTTTTAAGGACAGCAAATGAAGGTCTTTTGAAACAGCGCTTTAGGAGATTATTTCATCATCCACAACAACAGAAAAGCAACACATTAAAAAAACTCAAAAAAACTATACAATTACTATAAAAGACTGTAAATGAGGTAAAGGTGAAAAAACAGAACATTTAAATTCATTCAACAGGGCAAAACAGTAAATCAAGACTTACTCTGTCGGACGGAAGTTCTTCTGTTTGTCTGCATTTCTTCACCTCAGAAAAGAACATCAACCCCAGAGCTTCCTGAAATTACAAGAAGAGAAATAATGTGCAGAGAGAACTGCCAGTTTCATTTCCTTGACGTCAGCTGACGGCAAATACTGAAAGAAAATGATTAACAAGTTGTCCAACATTGCGCCAAAACCAGACATACTCCAATGTTAAAGTCTTGGATTCACAATTAAAGTTAAATGACCATGTTGTAAGAAAGATCTATTCAACAGACAGAAAAAAGTCTATTCTTTCTTTTTAAACACTCAGTCATGTTTTAATGATAGATTACAAAGCCATGCTGAATGTTTTTCTTTAATGAAAATTTGGAGTGTGGACTGTTTGGTCCTCTAACATTAGAAATCCTCCTTCATAAGGTCTGACTAATCTCTGCCTGTTTGAGGTCGTAAGAATTCACACCAAGTCTTCATCGCTAAATTGAAACTGCAAGACATGACAGAGAAGGAAGTTGTGGTCAGGTGGTAACACAAGAAATTCCTTTCAAGACTGAAACTTACTGTAATGTACAGTCAGCAGATTATTTAGAAAGGAAGATAATAGCATATTTTACATTGTTAAATATCATAATATCGTGTTTTTGCATATCAGACTTTTAAACCAGTCCAACAAAGAAGTTTACACTTGCAAAAATAATAATATAGTGTCTGATTTCTCCTCTTGTCCTGGCCTTATTAAAAAGTCCAGCTGCAGCATTCCTGACCAGTTGTAGCCTGCTGAATGATTTGATATTCACCTGTTAAAAGATCATCACAGTCGTCTAGTGACAATGAGACAAACTTCATGACAACCAGCTTCTGCATCTTTATCTGCAAACCACTAAAAGAAAAGTATAGTAAATAGTAAATGTAATCGTAAAAATGAGATAATCCAACTCCATGCTGTCTGTTCATCAGGATATATATATATATATATATATATATAATGCAAATGGAGCATCCTGCAGCACCTACATCTAGCACAATTTAGTAGAAAACCAGACCAAGGTGCCGCCATATAGCTCGCTGAGTCAAGGCGTTACCATGTGGGCGCAGGTTGCCAGCAGCAGTCGTGGGTTTGAGTCTGGCTCACGACCCTTTGCTGCATGTCTCTCTTGCTTCTATACCCCATTTCACCCTGCCTCTCCTCCTATAAAAAAAACAAAAACATGGTTATCTGAGAGGGCTTTCCCACGCTTCTAGAAAATGTGTCAAAGGCAAATCACAAGACCAGCAGTAGGCCAGCAGAGATTGAATTTGGAACCTTGATTTTATCAATGAAACGCTCATTAGAAGATAATTCAAAGCCGTTAAAAGCTGAACATATCCAGTGTTTCAGCTTTTCATCATTTGAAATAATGCTGGGAACACTGTATGTGAACTGGAATCATAAATGCTACCACAGATCAAACATATGCTATCGATATTCTTTAAATTTTTCATACTGATGTTGTCTTTTCCTTTTATCTGCTTTAAAGTCGTCTCTAAAAGCATTACATTTACTGCCACAACAGGTATTATGTTACAGTATATTGCATAAAGCAGAAAGGCAGCATGAGTCTATTTAAATTCCTAGTCACATACCTGAAAATATTTCTGCTCAGACTTGAATAAAGGGGACATTTGGACCAAGTTATGACACACAGCTGCAGTAAAAACCGTGAAGATGTAGACATGTTGTCAGAGTGACATCTGGTGGACTGAAAGAGAAAACCCTTCAACTGCAGCCTGCTTTGTGAGTTTGACTTTATGCATGGAAACAAAGAGCAGTTTCTCTGCTTAAAATCTTGCATTGAGTGGGATGGTTGCTTCTGTAAGCTCCTCTTGTTTCTGGCTATAGTCTGCACCTGCACCATCCTGCCTTTCACTCCACAGGACTGTATAGCTTTGGTGCTCTAAATAAATAGCAGATGAGATGGGTATTATTTATAAACGTGCTGTGATACATGGTCATTTTTTTAACATGCTCTGGGTGTACAGTCACTGCAAAAAGCATTCAGGTACCTTAACTGCTTGTAGATTTATTTTTAAACTGATGAAATGGGCTTCAATCTGTACTCAGTAGTCCATAATGACAAAGTGAAGTCATGTCTTAAGAACTAAAATTTATTCTCCCTTCTGTTCTGACCAGTCTCCCCGACCCTGCTGCTGCAACCATATTATGATGCTGCCACCGCCATGCCTCACAGTAGGAATGGTATTAGCGAAGGATGAGCAGAGCATGGACTTCTCTGAAGTGCTTAGAGTTGAAATCAGATATTTTCTCTCATGCTATCAGTTACTTAAATGCCATTTGACAAAATAAATTTCCTATTACATCATTAATTTTTGTATATTTATAAATCAAAAATTAATTGGAAGCTGTTAATTCCACACATGCAATTACTACTGAATGTATTAGGGATTCCAAACCTTGGAAATGTAAAGCCTAATAAAATTACATGTCCTTACTGTGATACACTGTCTTTGTACAATATTATACATTCTTATAAGCCACACAAAAAAAGACCACGAAGACCCAAGAGTGTCCGTTTTCTCATCTTTTAATAACACATTCATATCTATGCTCTGTTTTGTTTACAAGGAGTTTAAAACAAGTGTTGATGAGGACTAAAGGAATCAGGCAGGCAGAGGGTGAAAGTCCATATACTGTAAAGACCAAAGGCGCCATCTAGTGGAAGGAGGGAAAACCTGACCGTCGTCATGAGTGAAGAGTCTCCTCATGGCTTCACAATCACAGCACATGGAGATTCATTATCAGGTTTAGAGGCCGAGCATAAGTGTAATGAATCTAAATGAATCCAGCTCAGGACAGAAGTGATTCAGGGCCTCCCTCCTTCCACCTGCAGCTACACAGTTGGCTAAAACAACAGGTCCTTATGCTTTTTCAAACGACTCATTAGAAGTGAAAATAGATCATCGATCAGTGTAGAAGGTCCTCGCAGGGCGCTCTAACTCATGTAGGCTTTTCACAGAGAGAAAGAAAATGCTAAATGCACCCAAACACAAGAGATACAATCTGCTGTCATTAAAAAAAAGAGAGAGAGAAAATTAGAAGTCAACCAAAACAAAAACATGGAGAATATTTTGAAGTTAAAAAGTGTAAGTTTAATGAAATGAACAAAAGAAAATGCAAATTGGAAAAAGAAATCTCATTTATGTTGGGTTTTATAAAGAAGAAAATTGAAAACAGGTGGTAAGTTTTTGTCTCCCCCTTTCACTTTTTTTATTCCATTTCATAATCCTTTCAAAAAACAACTAAGAATTGAGAAAGAAAACAAAATCATCTTTGGAAGAAGTAAAAGTTTTTTCCTTTAATAGACTATCCACTACAGTATATGGAGATGCCGCTACCCAGTTATTCATTTACCTATATTTCTTTCGAGCAACTTTTTTTTGTTATTTTTGTGTCCTTTTTCAAAAAAAAATTACCATTTACCTATTTTTTTTCCTAAGAGGTAGATCAACAAAACAATTACATGGTTACAGGTGTCGTGCCCCTTGATTCAGGAGGTGAAATCACAGGGAGGGGAAGTGGAGCAGCAGGGCGGAGCTGAAGGAGGATTGTGGGTAACTTTAGCAGATAAAATATAAAAAGAAAACAGCGGTGTTAAGTTGTGATTCAAAGAAAAGTTAGTGACTAGCATCAGCTTTGAACAGTTAATAGGTAAAACAGAAACTGCTCCCAAAGCTACAGTTAACACCGATCAGGTGCCCCAACACGAGAAGAAAATCCTCATCCGGCTGCCCTCGCTCCACACCACCCTGCCCCACAATGTGTCCATATTGGGTTTTTTTGTCTTTTTAAAAAATTTTTATTTACTCATTTATTTTTTTACAGTCCCATCTCTAAGCTGGAGAGGTACAAATTCATAAACCAAAAAAAATAAATTAAAGTCAAAGAGTGGAAAAAGAAAAAAAAAGTGACTGTATTGTAACATAGGCTGTCTGTCGTTTCTGTCTGCATGTCTGTCCAGCTGTCTGACTGACTGCTTGCTCTCGTTTGTTTGTAATTCAAGAAAATCAAAGAAACAATCTTCTAGCTGAGTTTGCTTATGCTCTGAGGTAGCGTTCCTAGTTATGTGTCAAGAGGTCTTTTTGTTTTTTCTCGGTAGGGTCTCCCTCTGCCGGGTTTTTCTTTTTCAGAAGTGTCAAGACTCTGAACCCGTTTCTGCTGAGGGACGGGAGGGGGGTGCTAGGTACACAACATGGAGGAGTTTGTGCTGTTTTATGGCAAACTGTCCTCCAAGAGCTTGGAGTCTGACCGTCTCTCTGCTCTTAATCTGTCCGTCAGGGCCGAGCTACATGCTGTGAGGTCTATGAAGCAAAGCTCCGCTCTGCTGCAACAAACAAGAAGCTGGGTAAGATTGTTTACCAAAGTCTGAATTTCCAAGCTTCCAGTTTTCAAAAGAAAGGACAATACCAGTGAAGTTTTTGCAAAATTACTGCATATACTTTACATTAGTGCTGACCATGTTCCAAAGAAAGTTAAAGACTCAAAGGTGCTGTAATTAATATTTTTACATCACCAGCAGATCGAGTGACCGTGTGTAATGGAAAAGGATTTGCTAATATTATAGCGCCAGTCAAGAAATATCACCATGCTGCAGTTTATCTCAGCTCTGCTCAGCATTTCAGCCACTTTCAGCTCATTGTTTTGGCTGTGCAACCTGCAGCTTTAATATTTTGGTTCCCTGTCATTGCATTGATAGCACTTCCAGGTACAGGCAGTTTTCAGTGAAACAACTCTAACAAGCCAACTGCATCAAACAGCAGATAAAGTTAGAGACTAGCTGGTGAAGATAGCGGAGAATGTAACAGCCTAAGAGCCGATGGACATTTACAGCACTCCAAATGAAGGATAATATTGCGAGACATGGAAATAAGCAACTGCACACCAACAGGTTTGCTTGTCTCCGCAAATCCATCTATGTTTTTGTATGTGGTAAAGCAAATGGACCACACCATATAGATGGAAAATGATATGTTGTAGAAAATGGTCAGCAGTAAAATTAAGTTCATAAGTAAAGGGGGGTAAAACATGCATAAAACACTGGTAAGGTCCTTTAAACAGTGTTGGAAATCGCTTGATACAACAAAACCGTGTAGATTTTATTCTTAAACATTAGTGTGTGGCAATGATATTGATGTTTTTACACTGTGTGGCACCTCACACTACCAAACTCTGCCCACTAGCTGATACAACATCAATATATCACTCAACTTGCATAAAAGAAAATGACAGGGGGTTCACATTTTAGCTCAGAAATGATCCAGACCTGGGTTCCGAACAGCAGTGAGGAAAACCAGATGATTTCTGTCCCTGTCAGGATGCAGGCTAAGATTTGATGTGAGCCGTTCTTACTACATTCTTACTGACAGAGCGGGAGATGTAGGTGGCACAGTGTGTGCCTCAGTTTCAGTTTTGACCCTAAAATGTATTGTCTCTACTGTCTCTACTGTACATACAAAAACAAGATGAGAAGAGTTCAGCTCCAAGATGAGACATCACCACATGAATGAAGTAACCTTCACTCTGAAATACTTCTGAAGTTATCTTAAGACCTTCTCAATGAGTTCAGTTTTACAGGTTATTTGCTCAACATGGCTCTATACTGCATTTTGGACTGAGCCCCTTCCTGTGTGTTTGGCACAGTTACTACCATGTACTGAGCTACATGTTAGTATTTTATCGTATTTAGTAGCTGTTTTGTTAATAGATTTGTGCATTCAAAAGCAAAATGATCAAAATCAACTATTTTTAAATTTTCCAATAACGAGTCAGAACATTGATCGGAAAAAAAATGTGGTTAAACTAAGAAAATCAAAAGGTCTTGAACAGAAGTGAGCAAAACGAACACGATGGAGACCAGCGCAAGAGAGGGCGAGGGACCCTGACATTCCTGCCCGCTCCAAAAATGAAATGATTCTTTTTAAATAAAAGTAAATAAAACATCTCACTTTTCTCCCAGAGTACGAGAGGGCGGGGAGAGAGCTTGAACATGTTTTGTGGAAGAACAGGAGGAGGCGCTAGAAAGGAGATGGTGGATTCTTAACAGGGTTGGAAGGAGTGGTTTCTCACTGCACCTCATACCTCAGCATCTCACCATGTCCTCTTCTTCCTCCCCTTCCTCCCCTCTCCCCTTCCCTTCGCACTCTACCTTTTTATTCTTTAAAGATTTGCATCAGGTGTTCTCAGTCGTTTCGATAGTTTGACGTTGTCGACATATTTCACTTAGTGCAACAGTACGTCCCCAGATGTCACGTCCAAAATAAAGCTTGCTGTATTGTCAAAACTAAATAAAACAAACAAACAAAAAAAATAAAAGAAAAGAAATGAATCCTAACCAATCCAAAAGCCTGCAGGCTGAATAATGAATCCTAAATAGCGTGTCTTGGTGGTTGTGAACAGAGCTCTATGGTTTGAAAAGAGGTGGAAACTTGACACGGGACAACAAAGTTGAGCTGTGAAGTTAACATCTCTGGGCAAAAATGGAAGCATAGACACAAAAGAATAGATTTTTCCCTGTTTGTTGGTGAGCTGGTGGGGTAGCCGATGAAGGTTGACAGTGTGTGTCGCCAAGAGCGTGCAAGACATTAAAAAGATTGTGAGTTATCTGGCAGTATCCTTCAGTGACTTGGTGCAATCTTTCTTTTCTCAACGGCTTTTCCCATTCTGATTTTTATGCTTTTTTCTCCAAAAATACAAAAGTATCGTGGTCACCTTTTGAACATCTTATGTACAGGTTTTAATCTATTACGCGGCTGTGTTGCTGTTATTTTTAAACTCTCTTGCTTTTCTTTTTTGCTCCCATTTTTTTGTAAAGTTCTTGGATTTTTCTCCATCCTCGGTGAGTTGGAACACAGATGGAGGGGCCATAGGTTCTCGTCCTACTTTTTTCTGCTTTTTTCTAAAGTTTCACCCAACCACATCCCCCGACAAAAAAAAGAACATTTAAAACCAGCGAACACAAACACACTCACACACACACACATTGAGCGCACACATAGCCAACAGGGAGCGTCTGAGGTGTCGTGGTCAGTGCACAGGTAATAAATATTCACATTCAGAGAAGTCAGAGCTAGTTCTTGTGTGTGTAGGTAGAATGCCCTCTTCTGTCTCCATGTACAGTTACACTGTAGATGGACCAACTACTGCTTAACTCTGATCTGACAAGTTTCCAACCTCAAGGTGAGTAAGATGAAGAAGGACAGGGTGAATTTTGGCTTTAAAGCTCACGCTCACGTGTCTACTTTGTGGGTGAAAAACCAAACCTCTTGACGTTATTTTAAACACGTAAAGCCCTCTTGTAATGTTTGGCGCTTCATGATGATGTCATCAATATAAGGCAGGAGAGGAGGGTCCTTTAGGGCACAGGGCGGGTCAGAAGCCATCAGAGTGGGGCAGTCGCAATGACTTAATGCGACTTGAGGTGGAGGTTGTCTGGATGTTACGAATCTTCAGTAAAAGAGCCCCTCAGTGGTGTGTCTGGTCACCGTGTGCACTTCAGGACCCCCTCTCGAGTTAACACCACTCCCCATTGGCCAATTTTTCGTTTCAGACAACCGCGGCTCCAATCACACGTCAGGAAGACAGAGAGCATGTTTCCTCACCTAAAAAGGCAAAATGGCACTCGACCCATTTCCTCTCTAGACCAGCATTTTATCTTTCTCTGCTTGGAAAAAAAACACAGTCTCCTCGTCATCCTGAACTCATTCAGCCATCATCACACCAAAAAAACAGAAAAAAATAACCAAAGCAACAAGACAATACCTAAAAAAAAATACTTTTTCTTAAAAAAATAAAAAATATTCAGGACTATCAGCTCTTCTTTTCTTTTTTTTCTTCTTATATAAAACACCAGCAAGCAAAAAAAAGTTAGGAATACTGAGGTAACTTTACCCTGAGGTAGGTTTTTTTTCTTTTTCATTTCTTCTCTAATCTGTTCTAATCTTGGCAAGAGCGTCCAGGCATTGACCCCGCCCCTCATTATCATACGCAGGCAGGGTCTGGAGGCTCCGCCCACAGGCCTTCGGCAGATTGGGAGAGAGAACGAGGAAGCCTGCTCCCCTTCAGTCTGATTTTACCATTGCTGAGCTCAAGGCAAGGAGCTTTGGAAGACTTTGCTTTTTTGGTTCCTGCGCTTGATCAAGGCCAGTCTTTTCTTTATTACAACAAACATTAGAGGCATCTTTATTTGAAAGAACAAAGATGACTTCAATGCATTGATGGTCTTAAGCACCCCAGCTCTTCTGAGGAGAAAGCCATCCTGTCCAAGACTGGCCTGAAATGTCCAGCGCTGGACAAATGCAATGAGCAGAAATTCTCAGACACACCTTGTCTGTCTGTCATTGCTGGACTTACTCATACAGGTGTAGCAAAACCTCACACCTGACTCTCTGCCTTCAATACATGAACCCGAGGGGCCGGGCTAACTCACATATCATATATATATAATATATATAAAATATGCCGTTTAAGGTGCGGGCCGCTTACCAGCTAGCATAGCTGCTGGCAGTTTTTATCAAAGTTGTTTTATAATGGTTTCACACATGTGAGCTAAGCCGCTGCAATAGAACTGCAGGACCAGCTGCGACCTCCGCTTCCCTTACTGTCTCTTGCTGCGCCTTCCACCACACGGCTAAACACAGAGGGGGTGCTCAGTGCCTCCCCAGCCCCCAGCCTCGCTGTAGGCTACATTATGCTACATATCATAGACGAGAGACTGGGAAATATACAGAAGACCCCTTTTTAAAAAAGGCAAGGCGGCCAGACGCAGCATTTCTTAACATTTACATGAAGATTATATATTTACAAACTCATATTTTCTTCTTTTTTCTTTTTTCTTCTAATCTCTCTGCTATTCAGAGAGGTTTTTAAAGAGCAGTGTTAACATCTGCGGCCCCTCTTCTAGACTCTCATTGGCTAGGAGGTTAGGGATGGGTGAGGCTAGTGCCAGACCCGTGACCTATCCTTCTGTGCCACTGCAGCAGTTTTCCTGCTCCCTCTCCCGGCTCCACCTCACTGCATTCTATCAATAATAGCTCTGAATAAAACATTTCTATACATATATCTCTATGTTTAAAAAAACCACCCTTAAAATATAGGACTGACTGCAGATGGTTGGAGAGGTCTGTAGGGGCAACAGAAGGACAAACGGGCCCCTGCTAGTGTGTCTGGGAAAACACAGATTTGTCCAGCCTAGCCTTTCCCCCCTGCAGTAGATCTGACCTCATGTTGATGGGTGTAAACAACTGCTGTACTGCTCCATTCTTGCATGGAGAATATCAGCCATGTTGTTTAAACCTATCTGATGCAGGATCTGTTAAAGTTGCAGATGAGGAGTTGGCTGTAGCCATACTAAGGCACACTAGGAGGACATCGTTTCTCCCTCTCGCTATCCCTCCTTTCCTTCATCCCTCCATCCTCACTCAGTCTCTCTTCTGGCCTGGCATCTGGTCTCTGTTCTTGAGTTACTTTTTATCTTAATCCTCTTTTTCTAATTCATTTCATCTTTTGATTTTAATCATCTTCTCTCTAAACGCCTATCTTTCTCTGTGGCTATTGGGCGTACTCCCTCCCTCTTTATATCTCTCCCTGTCTATCGCTGGGTCGTGTGTCGCTCTCCTGTATCCGTCCATCCGTCTATCCGTCTGTGCATGTGTCTGTCTGTCTGTCCGTCCGTCAGGCGGGGGGTGCCCCACGGTGTGTGAGGAGGTTGCGGAAACCTCACTTTCTGCGTGGCTGGTGGTCCTGAGTCAGTCCCTGCGTAGGGCTGCCCATCTCTGTGAAGCCCTGGGGTTGAGGGCCAGGACCCATGCCGCCTTTCTGTGGCTGTTTGACTTGGGTGAGGATGTCCCGGATCTTTCTCTGAGCCAGCTGGGGGAAAGTAGAGAGATGAGTGATGAAATTACAGATGCAGTAACCAAGATTTATTCCCTGCAGACAGACAAAGTTAGCAATGGGATGGTACATATAGTGGAGCTTTCAGTAGTAAAGAATAGTTCTGTCAGAAGGGAGCAAAAGACCTGAAATGACAATGAGCACTGAATAACATTTGTCAAGTGTCTCTGTGTTTACTCAGTGTGTAAATTAGATAACACGTTGTGTTGTGCATACAGGTTGTAGTAAGTGGGGAAAAAACTATTAATGAAAGCGGAAGAGTAAGACTGACAGGCAAGACACACTTGCATATCATCTGCATAAAAAAAATCAGTGTTAAGTAATTGTGCAACCAAGGAAGCATGCAAATATAAAAAAGAACAGGACCCAGAGTTTACCCTTGAGGAAGAATCAATCCAAAGAAGCTAACCACATAAGTCTCTGATAAATGTCAATCTCTTGAGTAAAGCATAAACAGAAATCTTCTATCTATTAATATATTTGGCATGCTCCAGCTAATGTGGTAAATGTGAGACATGTCACTGCATAACTGTTAAGGTTTTCTTTTTTGTTCGATTTAAATCTGGTAAGAAAAAGAAACATTCACATCTTTATATCTTAAGACCTAATGAAGCATCAAAGATGTGTAGGAGGAAGTATACCTGGCTGGCATAGAAATGTCCAGTGATCTTGACAATGACCTGATCATTTTCATCAGGTGTCTGTTCTCTGGGAACCACCACCTCAGCTGCTGTCAGGTTCTGCAGCTCATTCACCTGAGACACAAAACATGGCATCTTTAAGAGGCAACAAAGACCTCATATTATAGGTTTAGTTGAAAAACTGTACGTCAGAGGACAGAAAATGATACTTTATGATAGAAAATGGCATTGAAGTATATGGTTCCAGTGACTTACTGTCTTGCCTCCTTTGCCAATGACCCTTCCTGCAGCAGCAGCAGCCATCTTGATGTGAGTCTCCAGTTTGACCTCCTCTTTGGGTCCAAAGAAGTTCTCCTCCTTCAGTTTGCCATAGATTCTGCCCTGAGCCTGTAGGAGACAGAAAGAGGTTAATAATTTACCAATCAGGAGCCCCTAAAGACATCATGAAAAATATCCACACTACCACTGTACTGGCTTGTCAAATTAAAATAGAACTTATTCTATAATCTCTAAAGTTTTCTTGAGTAATTAAAAAAAAAAATTAGTTGTAAAAAAGAGGTTAATAATTTACCAATCAGGAGCCCCTAAAGACATCATGAAAAACAAATGAGATGAATGTCAATTAACTGCTTTTACTTCTTGTTAGTGTATACCTTAAACTGAGCCTCAGGGGGTCCTGTCACCATTACCATCCTCATTTTAGAGTCAGGAGCTTCAGCTGGTGCGATCTGGAGGAGAGAGAAGAAATACAGCACTGATTTTACAAAAATAAAATGAAAGTCTAATAAATAGTTTGAAACCATTTGTAATATTGCTAAACCAGCTACCAGGAAAACATTAAAATTACATATTTTTGCTGAAAATTTAAATTTATTCAATGTTGTCTTCCAGAAAAGCATGCAAATGATCTCTTTATAATATTCCTTTTTAACCCTGATATTTTATTTCTGTTCAACAGACCTTGATGGAGGCCCCAGCAAAACGGCTAAGCTGTTTGATGTGCTGTCCTTTCTTTCCAATGATGGCTCCCACTGCCTGTGCTGGGATGTATACATGGACTGTCTCCTGCTCTGGAGGCTGACACACAGCAAAGATAATTTTATTACATTACAGAGACATGCTATGTTGCCGACCCCTTTTGTTGCCTCAGGGAGGGTGTTCTTACCCCAAAGTAGGGAACTCCACCAACTGCGTTTCCAGGCGGCGGTGGGGGCATATTGGAGGAAGAGGGGAAGAGGCCCAGAGCACCCAGGTTAAGTCCAGGGATCAGGTGGGTCTGTTGCTATGAAGAAGGAGACTACAGGTTAGAAACCATGAGGAGATTTACAAGTGTTTTCATGCTAAACAGAAAATAATGACAGTCCTGAAGGCTGGACAAATAACTATAAGCCTTTTGTAGGTTTGGGGAATGGTCACTGGTCATTTAAACATGATTTATCAGTTAAATGAAACATTAAAAAGCATTATAGTCTTCAAATATGTACAAAAGAGCAAAAGAATATCACTGAGTGAGGAAGGGGAGTATGTGGAGATCTGATTTTACAAAAAGCTTATCGTTGACTTGACTTATTCATTAAGCATTTAAAATAATGGCTACTTTTTTTTAATCACAACAGGTTTTGTCAAATGAGGAGATAATACCTCATCCTGGGTCTGAGGTGTGCTCTTATTGGGTAATTGGAACAATGAGTGGGCATGTCTCAAAACTGATTAATACTAATCAAAATTTTCATTGTTACAATAAATAACAACACAAAATCGAGTTAGAATTACTTAGTGTCTTGTCATCAGTCACTTTAAACGTTTGTGCAGATCTGCCCTTGTCAGTGCAGCTGACTTTCCTTTCTGTCATTTCCACCCCAAGAATGTTCCTTAAGGAATAGGAACCTTCTGAAGTACCAGCATTGCCACTACAAGAACCAGGCTGTAAATAAATTCTGATGAGACCATTGTACCCCTCAAAAGTCCCTGCTAATGGAACAGCACTAATAGTAGTGGTAGTTAGAGTAGTAAGGTTTAAAACCTTTTGGGCTGCAGCTAACTGATCAAAAAGCATTTTCAGCAGCATAGTTTTTTTCAGAAATGCAGCTACAACAAGTTGTTTTACTCATAGTCTGGCCAGCAATAATTAGGATGGAGAATCCAAGAGACTTTATGACAGATTAGCTTACAGAGCAGTTCAGGCTTGATTCTCCTGTTTGCACAGAGCAGGGGTGTCCTATCCTGGTCCTGGAAGGCCCCTGTCCTGCATGTTTTAGACGTTTCCCTCTTCCAACACACCTCATTCAAATGATCAGGATCGTTATCAGGCTTCTGCAGAGCTTGATGATGAGCTGATCATTTGAATCAAGTGTGTTGGAAGAGGGAAACATCTAAAACATGCAGGATAGTGGCCCTCCAGGACCAGGATTGGACACCCCTGACATAGAGTGAAATTTGGAAGGAATTTGAGACCAATGCTCATTTGATACAATTAGCAGAAATTCTTTGAAGTTCTTGGCACATTAGTGAAGTCACCACTGGGTGTTCAAGTACTTTATTGTCTTTATATCCACTCCTTTATCAATTAGAACTTAAAAAACTTGCTTCTTTACAATAAATATGACAACAGTACATAGTAATATTAGTATATAGTAGTATAGAACTCGCAAAGTATCAAATTGTGTTCATGTGGTGGTTGTGGGTGTGTGTGTGCAGACTCACATTCATTGCTGCAATGTCGTTCTCATAAGCCTCTCTGACCTTCTTCATGATCTCCACCTCAGCAAGGCAGCAAGCTTCAATTGCGCCTTTAACTGTGATGGTTCTCTCTGGATTGTACAGTGTCAGGTCCTGAAGACTGCACACATTACACAGGGAGTGGTTAGTGATATATATGACGAATAAATAATGGGGTTATTTTAAAAATGATAGCTTTTGAGTAGATCAGTTGCTGTGAAGTGCCTCTGAGCATGCTGAAACCTTGTGCATGTTTATTATGAAATGTATCCGTTCCATAAGTCAACAAATTATCCACCTAAGCTACATCACAAACTTAAATTTGGTCTTTGAAATTTAGTGTGTGTCTCACGGGGAGATGGTGATCTTGGTGTCTGTATCCTGCTCGACTTTTTTCAGGTTGCGTCCCTCCTTTCCGATCAGGCGTCCGACAAAGTTGTTGTGAGCCAGAATCTTCAGGGGAACCTCATCAGCACTGCAAACAGAAAAAGCTGGTCATTTCTAAATGTTTCCCTGCTACACAGAGCTTCCAGTGGGCTAACAGTCCATGTTATGCTGCATTAGTTTTACATAATCAACATGCTGGCCCTTTGCTTAAAACCTACGTCTTGGTGTCTTTAGCTTCCTGTTGCATGATCTCCAGGATCATTCGGCAGGCGGCTGAGCAACCCTCAGCGGTGGAGTGGATGCTGATGGGCTTCTCTGCAGCACCTGCGTTCTCCTTACGATGCACATCAACCCTGTAATGAAGGGAAACATCAGATTCAAGATATTACGTCTCTGAATTCAGTACTTCCTGAGCTCACTGTATCAGTTTTCATGGAAATAATTCAATACAGTGTACGTGTGAATTTAGAAATCAAGTGACTATATGCAAACCGTTATAGTTTCGAGTGCGTTGTAATTTCAAGTATGGCTTTAGAAAAGTGTAATTTAAATACGCATTAAAGGACAGTCAGCACAGTTCTCTCATATGTGTAGTTACCTCATGCCACAGATAGTGCATGTTCCTCTCAAAATAAGCAATAAATAAATACCAATGATGAATGAATAAATAGATAAATGAATGGTTACTTACTTGCTCTGAGTCTGCTTGGTGATGTTACGAATGGTGGCTCCCTCCTTGCCAATGATGGCTCCGACATACTGTGTGGGCACCAGCAGTCTCAAGGGGATGTCAGCATGTGGAGGTTTGGAGGGCATCCCAGAGCTCGGGGACCCACCACGGGGTCCTCCGCGGGGCCCGTAGCCAGGGCGCCGGCCGTTATCAGGCCCCCGCTGGCCTCCCTCCAGCTCAGAGGTTTCGTCAGGGATGTAAGAGACGCGCAGGGCATGGTTCTCAAACTGGTATCCATTCAACTTCTGGATAGCTCTAGAAAGGGACACAGCGCAGTAGGTCAAATGCAGCAGCTTGTATCCCTACATGGTTTATTGAAAGCATTTGAATATTTATGTTTGACATCCAGTGCCAATACTGAGAAATACATGTTTTTTATGCATAAGGATATCAGTCCAGCTTTGTTATTGTCTATTGTACTTATAATCACTGCATTGATTACATGTTATGATAATTAATATTATCGCTCTGTCACTACTTGTAGCAGCAGAGATTGTGATAAAACTGAGAATAGAGGTCAGCTTGGCAAATGCATCAAAAGAAAGTGAAATGAGAAAGACATATAATACATAAGTGAGAAAGACTACATTTCTGTTGCATCAAATTTGGTAGAGTTGCAGATGGGAAATTTACATTCAGGTTCAGTAACATCAGTATTTATTGACTCAGTGGTATAAGGCTGTTACTGTCTAATTTACAGTTTTGATCAAGCGGTAAGTCAAAATATTAACTCTTTCAAATATAGACTGGCGATGGGGATAAAGGTGACTTTTTGGGTTTCAAAATTCTCCTGAGTGTTTCTTATCCACAGAGCCCAAAGTTGCTCATTTCAGCCTTACAGTTGTGGAGCTGTTACTGACTGAATGTGTGAGTACTATTGAGTGGATATTAAGGGGGGGAAAGTGTAGTGCTATAGAAGTCAAAGGAGAATATAGCACTTTTTACTCTATTTACCTTACATTTGTAGTTTATTTTGAAAAGCAATAGTATAACACAAAAAATACAAGATTTCTAAATATCAAGTATTGTTTTAGATTAAACTACACAACAGCATAACAGCATTTAGACTTAGTCTTAACAGGTGTGTCTATTCCTCTAGTAGAATAAAATACTATGATAAGGTCCTTTTGCTGCTAAAACCTTTTGAACTCCTTTTCAGTAAAACTAAAACAAGACTTAAACTTGTAAGGGGTAACTGGTTGTATTTCTACTTCTATTTAAAAGATGGTACTTCTTCCACTGCTATTAACAGTCACATTTAAAGCTTAAGATCCAAATTGTAGTCCTTTGAAATGCCCACTAGATGGCAGATCTGCAATAAAGAATAAACTCCGCTCTGGTTTCCTTGAGGGACTTAATTGTTTAAAAAAAGCAAGCTCCAGCCAACTATATTTTTTATGAGGCAACTTTAATTAGCTGCTTTATAGATTTATGGAATCTGTTAGCACAAAGAAATGGCACAACAAATGCTCCAGAATGGCATGATCTAATAGGCATAAATACACAAATATATCTGTGACATTTTGAAGAAGTTAGTAAGCTATCAAACATTGCACTATGAACATGTAGAATCAAAAAAACAAAAGAGTAGCAGAAGAAAAAGAAATGGGGAGATATTAGGATATTAAAGAGGGACAGAGTAACCTACTGCCTGGCGTGCTCCCGGGATGCATATGTAACATTAACCACTGCAGTCTCACTGTCCGTGTTGACTGAAAGATACAAAGACAAGAGAGAAAGATTGTAAATACAGCACATCTTGGTTTATTAAAACATCAAATCAGACATCTAGCTCTCTTGAAAGAGTTGTTGTATCATTAAAATCACAAAGTGGGCTGCTGCAGAAGCCAGTTCCTCACTGACAGACTGAGATGCTGCTTTGTCCAAATTAAATTCTGGCCCTGCTATGGTTACTGGAGGGAAATCGGAGTCATGTTTCACTCAGACACCATCAAGTATAATCCAGAGAGTGCTTGTGCTTTTGTCATCAGAAGCTGGACTGTTGTTTACAGTGCATTTAAATTAATCATTATCTGTGGTATTACTCGAGGCTGCAAGTATGATTGGTGATCTTCTGGCTCAATGCACAGACAGGTATTTGCACGGACGCAGGTCTAGAGGCCTACAAAGAGTTTGCATATTGGATGTTTAGTTACCTTTTACCCACACAAAAATGCATTAACTGTTAATTGACGTAAGCAAAAATAATCAAAAGAAACCAAATATAACAATGTAAGCAAACATTTCTTTCTTACACAGGAAGTGGTGAAATGTACACGTACTCTATTTTTGTGACACTTTTCTTGGGCATTTCTAATTTATGTCAACATGCCATGTGAGCTGGATGACTGAGAATCTTCACAGATAAATTTGTAATTTATGTTGCTTCTACTCCACTCCACTTGAAGGGGAAATGCAGTACTTTTGACTGAAATACATTAATCTGGCACATGAGGTCACTTTTCAAAATCAAGATTTCATGTATGCACACATGCAAAGTACAATTCACTGTTAAAGCTTCAAGAGCTCCCAACTATTTTTGCTTTTGCGCTGTCACCAAACAGTGATTTCCTTTTTAAACTCCTCAGCTGGCTTAATGTATATAGCTGTTGCATATATTGTATTTAACTAAGTAGAACTTTGAATGCAGGCCTGTTATTTGTAATGGAATAATATTACATTGGTTTACTGGTACGCTTACTTCAGTAATCCTTGGTCTGATTTTCACAGCTACACACATGTAATGGCACCTGTAATTTACAAACTGTATCTAACACGACACAGTCAAAGAATGTGAATGCTTTAATCAGGACATACATTTAACACCTCTTTTGCCACTGTTAAAATTAAACATAGATATATATGCATTCAAAAACACATTCTTCATAATATTAATTTACAGCAGACATATGAGACACGTCAGATCAATCTAATATGCCTTTTTGAGGGCTTGGTTGGTTGACATTTAGTTGTGCAAGGGCTTTCCATATTTTACAAGTATTTAAATAATTAATTTTAAAGCGAAAACTTGTCAACATCTTGAAATCAGTTCTTGTCCTCTTGACACGTGGACATAACCTACTATTCCAAAGCAGTACAGTTTATGAACTGTATTGCAGAAGCTAATGCTTCCCAGTTTGTCCTAAAATCAGGTCAGAAGTAGCAACAGAAGTAGCAACTCTGATCAAACACTATCTATTTTCACAACAACACACAAATCACTCTATTGTCCATATTAAATATATCATTGAAATGTTCACAATGTAGGTTAGAGGCAGTTATGTGAACCCCAACGCTACAGACGTCAACATAGACTAACGCTTTCTTTCCACTGTATTCTCAGAGGTTCCCGGATCAATAGCGTACAGTCTGGTGCAGGCTCAAATTGAATCAGTGATTAATATCCATCCGCTATCCATTCTGGGATGCTTCTAGGAGTAATGGGATATGTGATACCGTTGGCATGTTTTGCTTCTG
Organism: Dascyllus trimaculatus; assembly: GCA_024666655.1. Taxonomy (NCBI): domain Eukaryota; kingdom Metazoa; phylum Chordata; class Actinopteri; family Pomacentridae; genus Dascyllus; species Dascyllus trimaculatus. The sequence goes on from CM045458.1 coordinate 9,810,141, forward strand.
AACTATGGAGTACCTCTGCAAGACGCCTGAACCACCTCGGTTTGTTTCTTTCAATGTGAAGATGCATTCTATTACATGTACTCTGCTTCCTTTCTTCTTTCCTCTTGGTTCTAGCATGTGATCCACAAATTAGCAGCTTTATTTTACTAACTTTTGCTTACTTGCATTCTCTCTACTCCAGTGTCTACAGTCACTCCTTATAAAAGGAGTGACTATTATAATAACAGTCACTCCTGTGACTCCTCTGCCCTCTTGGAGGATCTCAAATGCACCTCAAGGAGATGAGGAGCGAGGAGAGGAGGCTTCTGGAGTAGATTAGAGCAAGGAAACACTGGTGTATCTTACCTCTCACATCCTTGCTGGAAAGGAACTAAGATGCAACACAGAGATGTGAGCAGGAATCGAGGAGACACAACAGCATAACGAAAAGCATCCATTGACTGCTGGGTCTACCCTATCACTGAGGATGCACCATTCTCTTGTGACTGAGTCGGAGGACACGTCTATTCTGTGTGGATGATTTGCACTAACTGCAACATCAGCAATATGAATCTGTTTAGTGATTGATCACCTATTCTAAGGAGGCTGAAATGTTAACATTTGTACATAATTGCATAGGGCAGATCTGCAAATTTGTGGGAGTAACAGCACTGACAGAGCCAACTTATCCATCATAAAACACACTTGCTACTTCGTCTACTTTATCACCCAAAAGGCATTTTCTTTTTGTCCTCTTTTAAAGAACTGAAACAAGTCATTGGTTAACAATCAGTCAACAAAGCTATAAAACGCGACTACATAATAAGAAAAAAATAGGTTAAAAATCAGTTTTTAAGTAAAAATACCAAACCATGCCAAACTGTGACAATGTATTGCTTACCTTAGTCTTGTATGATTCTAAATTAAATATCTTAGCGCCAGACCATTGGTCAGATCACGGCCAGCTTCAGAAACTGTTGGTGGGCACATTTCTATATTTTGACATCAAGCCACTGTTCATTCATCTATACTGAAAATAACCATGACTTCCTGCCCAGCTCTAGTGTTATTTTTGTCATTCCAAGCCCTTCTACACTAACTGTGGAAAAACAAAGTCCAAATGTCTGTCAGACTAATCTTAGACTTTTTCAACATCTACAAGCATTATATCATTTTAGAAATTAATTACTTTTTCATTTGTGTTATTTTACATTCTGTGTGGCTCTAAAATATCTCATTTCTGTCGAGCAGCAGTTGTTGGGTGTGCGTGGGGATTTCCTGTTTGTCGTTCCTCCATCCTGTCATCTCTTTCACCAGATGGAAATCACCGTATTTTTTTCACTGTGCTCATGACCACTTGTAAGGTGTTCATTCAACAAATCCATAGTTCTACCTCTAAATTCACAACGAAGCAGCAGTTACCAAACTGTTACCACTTGGTGCCAGCAAAGTGCCATGTTGTAGCCGCAACACTGCACAACAGGAAGCGCTTCAAAAGGAGGTGTGATCTTACACGTGACTTTTAATATAGAACATGACACATACAGGATGACAAATGACGAAACCCAAAAAAAAAAAATCAGTTGAAGCTGGATTGAAGTGCAGTTAAAGTACAGCTCAGAAGTCTCACCTTGTTCACAGTTTTCTACGGTTCCACACTGAGCCAAGAGACCATCCAGAACCTGACAGAAAGAACAAAAGGAAACAAGAAGGGAGAAAAGAAGACTGTCAGTTCACTTGGATAAAATGTGGAAGTTCATGTATGATGGCAGAAAATGCACCCGAGTATAAAGAGAAACAGGAAAAGCCGCAAAAACTTAGCAATGTTGTGTAGTTTGTGTTTGTTAATGAAAGAAACTGAATATGCACAGAATATGGAATTTCATCCCACACTACTGAGATCCAAAGAGGGTCTCCAAAATTATTCCACCCTGCTGGAAGAAAAGGCCTGGGAAAGTCAGCTCAGGAGGAGACGACGTCCTTTTTCAGATGGGAGATATGACACACATTTGTCAATTGACCTTGCATGAATGATAAAAGCTGGAACAGCCACTAAAACTCAAGGAGTCAACCTACATCTGTTCAATGAGTTATTCTTTGAAAAAAATAAAACTTATATTTTACTATGTTTCCTGTGTACGTAAATTCATTTTTTTAAATCGTTATTGTATTTCTCCAGGAACTGTTAATTTTTTAACAATGTATTTGTATGCCGTATAGATGTAGAAACAGCGGGAATAAAATTAAACTGAACTGAAGCATAAATCAATTTTTACTACTGCTAAATTACATAAAGTTGTGTGTTTGTTGCTACACTGACATTTAGGTGCAATTCATTTGCTTTAATCTATCTTCTGAAGCACATTATTTAGCATGACAAATAAATTTGAAAAGATATTCCTCTTTACCAACTTCAGAGATCTCATGGAACATTTTAAGGTTTTTAGATTTAAGTCTTTATTCTTTTTGCAATTAAGAGTCCAGGACATAAACCCTGGCTGAGGCTGATTTGTGACAGGCAGATTACAGCTTCAACAATGGTATTTTACTTGTGTATGCTCAATACGGAGGACAGGTTTTTTTTATTAAAGTGTCAGAGCTCTGGTACACTCAGGTTTACACAACAAAATGCAGATTAAAGCTGGAAATCCACCACATTCTAAAGATTTTTTTTCCTCTTAAATGTTGCTACTAAAAATGAACGAAACAAAAAATCCAACATAATTTGGTCAGCATCTTACAGTTGCACTTTAAAAAAAACAGATTGACCTTATTACATATGTTTCTTTCTCTGCTTAATCCAAAAAGCTTTTACTTGAAAGCAATGAATGCCTCTAATGTGTTCCTTTATCTGCTGGATACTCAATTGACCCTCATGCTAACTGAGAGTCATGTAAAGCCATACTGTATACTCTATGTCTATGTCTGGAGTGAAATATTTCATCCAGTTTTGCGGAGAGACGTCGCCCTCGTGTGGACACAGACAGCAGGATCAGAGCAGCACGGAGCCAGAGAACATGGCACATATTCAGATGACACACAGACACACACACAGAGCCACTCCCACAGGCACTTGCTTGCCAGAGGAGGCAGGCAGTGTGCCACACCCTCTCTAAACAATGATGGTGAGCACAGACATTCACATGGCGACACACCGGCTGAATGAAACCTATTGATCCTCCTGCATTCCCATCTTTTTTTATTCAATTTTGCTTGATGAACTATGAACTATAGTGAGGTATAAAGATTTAGAAAAACGCACCAGAGCAGAGAGAAAGAAAGATCTGCTGTTCTAAATAGTAGCTTTGTCCTGAAACATTTTCATTCTGTTCCATTTTTTCAAAGCACTTTGCATTCTTCTCAAATTATGTTATTTTTGGAGGGATTAAGAGAAGTAATGTAGTATTTTTTGGGCGCTTTTGGCATCTTGTCAGTTGCCTCCAACCCTATTCCTAAACCATTGTCTATGATATTTAATAAACCAATTATGCAAATAAATTGAAATTTCTGATTGAATTTACTTCACCAAATCTCTATAATAGCTCACTATCAAGACAGAAAGGATTACTGGTAATGAGTTAATTAAAAAGTCAAATAATTGAGCAGGTGAGCAACAGAAAATTAATTTTCATTTTTAAAACTTAAAAAAAAATCCCTGTCTCCAGCAACGTTTTCTGGTTTCCTTCTTTTGTTTTGGGACTGCTGCGTCTTAATGACTGTATGTTTGTGCTGTTTGTCATGCTGCAGAATAAATTGGAACGAATCAGGCATCTCCCTGATTGTACTGCAGGATGTATACAAGTCTCTACCTTTAAAGTATCTAAATATTTGCACACTGTTTACATATATAAGCTTCTGTTGTACAGTTTCAAGTACCGGTAGTCTTTTTTAGTTTTACACTAGTTTATTACACCCATGACCCCTGTCTGCCAAAAAAGTTTGTTTTATATAAAACCAAAATGCTTTCTGAATTATGTTTTGAATTATTCATATTCTCTAATGGCAAGTCAACAATATGATGTAGAAAGAAATGTTTCCAATGTGAAAAATCCACAAAGTCAAGACCATCACTGGACTTTCACGCAGTAAACTGGGCTTTGTGCCCTTGAGGGACCTTAATTTTTGCTCTCAATTTCCATTTTCACTTGTTTGGTTATGTTTAGGAAAATATCGAGGTTTAGGTTAAACTACACCCTTTTTACAACTTGTTTGAAGCTTCTTCTTCATTTTCCAGGTTACCAGGTTGATGAGTCTGACTCCTACCCCATTTAACTCTTACTGACTGGCTGAAAATGAGAGACAGTAAAGCAGTAAAATAAAAGGCAAATATATGTGGATTAGAGACATATTTGTGTTATAACATAATGAAGCATAATCTGGAAGTCTCCCTCAAAACAACTGAGAATGCAATTTATGTGCATAGGAACAGAATTTTTGGGAGGCAGGACTCTGAGTTAAGATTAGTAACCTAATAATGCTTTCTGGTGTTGTTAAAGGTTTACAGGACTGTAATGTACACAAACAAGCATATCAGGTGTAACAGCTAGAAATCACACAAATTGCTGATTTCTTACCTTATATGCCATTTAGTTGTGTACATAAATGAAGGAACTTTACATTTCTGGGTTTAAAAAATGTATGATTGGGTGACACTGTACAGAACAGCTTGTAAAACAGGCAGTAAATTGCTTTTAATTGACTGATGCTGCAAGTAGGGTTTGCAAGGTCAAGAACAAACTTTGAATCTCATGATCTCTTATGCATTATGGTTTTATCATTGTCTAGCTCGCAGCTCTTCAAACTGTATTTGTATGAAAGTGTGCTGTGTGGTTTGAACTCTGTATGAACTGAACTGTGGTTCATGCACATCAGTGATCAGCTCCTCGTGCTCACTGTGGTTATCAAGGCTGGGTCTTGTCCCTTTTTTAAATGTTACAATAGTTGCTATTTAATATCCAGATGAAGTGACGACGTAACTACAGCAATTAGTGGCTGACAGTCAATAGGTTAGAGCTTACAACAGTTAGCTCATATGTTGATCAATACATGACTCTTAGTAAATGTTCGATTCTAATCACTAAGCTCCTAATAGAATAATCTGTCAGTGGCACTGCAACTTGCAGCTTCTACTAAAAGTGATCTTTACCACAAAAAAGATGTTTTTGGTTTGAGGCATTAATTATGTCTGCACCCAGACTTGTGGTTCTCAGTCCTTGATTCACCACTGAGGTAAAGGCAAATATGACCCATAAACACTACACCAATGCACACACACAAACACATGCCTCAAGTGTCGCAAATATTTGCAGTGAGGCCAGCTTGGCTAGAATTAGAAGCTTTAAAATCCAATCTTCCCGGTATCAGGGACATCTGAACCAGTACAAAACATCCAGATGAGGTTGGGTGAAATTACCTCTTCATCTTTAACAAATGAAACACTGCTTAATTCAGAATGCCCCTCTTTGCACTCTTGTGAAACTCTAATTAGTGACAGAATGTTGCAGAACAAAAACAGGACTTTGACCTCTGATGTCTGAATTTATCCACTGCACAAAGCTGTTGAGGAAAACATCTTTAAAAAACTTCAGAACACAGAAATCCTCCTTTACTTCTGAGTATTGACATTTATCAGAGTGTAAGCACTGGGGAAAAAAGCGCATATGAATTTGCAAAGGTAAACGTACAACATACATGGCAAAAGTTTTTTCCACCTCACAGTTTTTGGAAGGTGCTTGTATTTGTACATGATCGATTTGGAAACACATTGAAAAAGCCACATGGCTGGACACATCCTGTTCTAAATGCGGTAGCAGGAAAACTGAGCACTCTCTGTTGTTTTGTCTTAAGAGGGAAGGTTTGGGCTAGCTGGACACCCAAAAAGGCCATCGGCACACTTAAAAATAGTATAAAAGAACAGGCTGTAAAATGCCGTACTTATAGGAAAAACAATATAAACCAATTACAAAATGTCCATGCAAAAAAGGTACAAGCATTGGACCTTACACTTACACAAAGAAACTAGCATTGTTCCCTCACTGGAAAACATTGTTGAACTTGTAGTGCTATCATGTGTCACAAATTTCTACCACAGCCTGTGACTGGTTGGGTGTGGACAGGGGAGAGGGCATTGTTTTTTGCAGGTTTTGTTCAGCTTTACCAATTTGCCAAAAGTATATGAAAATCCTAGCAACAAATTTCACAAACTGTTAACAGAAGGTGTTGTGGGTGGCAGTAATGTCGTGTGGTTTGCATGCGGTGTGAAGACACAATATGAGACTGTGTAAATGATCTCTGCAAGAAGAAGAATAAGGGAAACAGGAACTAACCTCCCACTGCAGGTGAGGTGGAATGTTTCTGATTTGCAGTTTCCTGGTCCTGTGGAGTGAAGAAGATAGGAACACATTTAGAAAATCTGCAAACTGGAACACAAATGTTTGACACTTTTCAAACAATGAAATAAAGCTTGTGGTGAAACACACACACACACACACACACACACACGAGAATTACTGTGTTGTGTGTGTGTGTGTGTGTGTGTGTGTGTGTGTGTATGTTGAAACTCAGGGATGAGAGAGAGTGAAAGGAAGAAGAGTCCACTGAATGAAGCCAGAACGTGTCTTGAGAGACAAATAGGTGGAGAGAGGAAGAGAGTGACACGAACACTAAACCAAAATGGTGTACCAACAGTCCGTCCATCAGTTCTGACTGGTTTAACTAGAGAGGTTTATAACACTTAGACACAAACCCAGGATGCAGATCATGAGTCCAACCACATTTGACCTGGTCGTCACTGCTGTAACTACAGCTCTATTACACGTCTCTGCTAGAACACTGGAATATACTGGACCAAACAGTTGCAGTGTCACGCATGTTTTTGTGCGTTGGGATCATTAAAAGTTACCCTAAACTTTCTTAGTCAAACTAAAAGCCACTGTCATGTATGAGTGCCTTTGTCTTTTTGGTAACCCTAACCTTATAGCCCTGGATGGGTATCCTGTGTCTATTCACACCGACAGAAAAACCAGGTTATACTGTACTGTAGCTTGATGTTCCACTGTGAAAGGGCCTAAGGCTTATGCAATATTATGTGTGAACGCATCATTAGATGATAAGCAGCAATCTTATTACATTTGCTCTGTAAAGATACACATCCCTGGCTACAACACCTTAATTACGTCTGTGTCTATGATGTCCAGTGCATGCATGTGGTATCAACTTAAACTCTTAAAAAATGCAATGAAAGGAGCACACTGCAAATTTCATCAATTAAATCCCAATTAATGTAAAAAAAGACACCATGGCTAAAACAGAACTTAAAACTGCACCAACACAAATGTCTACTGTAATTAAAATAAGTTTACTGTGAAACTTCTTTCTGAAAGCGCTAACAAAGTTGTTTTGTTCATCAGTGTCTCAATTTTTGGTGCTCTCCTGGGATTTAAAAATCCACTTTAGGTCCCAAACGCTATTTTGGACACAAGCATTTTTGCGCTTTCTCCATCTGTGCACATATCGAGCATGAGCAAGCCAGTTGGGGATTCTGTGTCATTCTCATAGAGATATGTCCTTTATCACCCTGACGTGTTGCCCATGAGGTGCTGATATTACTCCACCATCTGTACCACTATCTCTCTGAACCCAGATAAACTGCTAGAAACGTCTTCTTCTTGGCTGCTGGATGGATTCTGATTCTGATGTGAGTAACAAAATATCTCTGTTCTTTCTGTAGTTTTTCCTGCATGTTTATATGTCAACATCCTCATCACCCCTGAGCATACATCACAGTCCAGCTGTCATAGTCAAACAACATAGGTCTTGACTTGTTGAAGAAAACTGCTGAATCAACAGCAAGTAGGAAAGCAGCATCTTGATGAATCCTCTACACAAAATTAGGCCTGGATAGTCCATCCCACACCGGTTTTTGAATTCAGATCAGAATATAGATATTTGCTGTTATTGCTGCAATTGTATGTTTTCTCAGGTGCATTTCATCTTTAACCTATTTCCATGTAGTGCATGGTAGCACAAAACACTCCCCCGTGACCTTCTTTAGTTCTGATTTTTGGGATTTCTTGAGAACATTCTTAGGTATTATTTACTCACAGGAGGAGGGGAGGATTTTTATAAGAAATGGGTTTGTCATTGCTATTTATTCAATTTTTTGCTTTTTTAATTGTCTCAAAAATGTTCTTTTCATTAGAGCATGGCTCAAGTCCAATTTAAAATCAAATAAATCCTTTTTGTTACAGAGTTGGTCCTCAATTATTCTAAATGATACTTATGCTGGTTCTTAATATCCATCTCTACGCAGGCCTACTTCTCCATCTGTTGCATTAGCACTGCACCTTTCACCCTTAATGAAGCTGCTTGTATTGAAGACAGCACTGACGTATTCAGTGGTGGCCCTCATTGGAAACCACGCTAGATTGTTACCACCCATTACCATCTTTAAAAATCATGCACCTCACCCAACCCGAGCATCAGTGGCTTTAAACAATCAACCCCCCCATCTCTTCCTATCACACTAAACCCCACCCAAACCCCCAGGAGGCTCCAGCACAGATGAATAGTCTTTTGTGTATCTAGAATACCTGACATTCCCATCCCCCCTCCCCAAAATAAAGGAAAAGCCCTTTGATCCTCGATCAATGCTTGACCAGCAGCTATATTGCTAACTCCACCCCAAATCTTCTAAACACACATAGAAACAGACCAATTCTCTGTGCCCCACATGTGTAACTGCCACCACACACCCCAAAATGTCCTCCAATGCACCCAAGCAAACTTCTACCTTATCAACACATTATCTCCCTATTATCCCCTTCAACGCCATTCGAAACCATCCACGTAAACATCCCAACCCCCATCAAGCCACCATCACTAAACTTCTTTGACCCCTACCCTTGCCACCTGCTAACCCACAACCTACGCCATTTGTGGCCATTTGTGGAAACCATGGCAACAGGGCAGGAATGGGCGGGCAAAGAAGATGGATGGGCGGGTGGATGGACAACAAAACAACGTAATTCACATTTACTTATGCGCTCAGTCGCTTATCCGTTATCTTTTTCAGCTTTGAATATCACGCTTTTTTATCAAATCGGGTGGTCTTCCTCAAAATACCAACCCAAGAAATGATAATACTAAAGTGAACTAAAACCATTCTGCACTTGATACAGTATCATTAGTATCAGGAATAGTAGTAGCATATAATGTCCCCTGAAAATTGATTAGTACTAACTTGATTGAATTATTTTTTTTCTTTACTGTACACATATGTTTAAAAAGACAGCAAAAATTATCAGAATCACAAGTGAGTGTGTGAGTCTTTGCGAATGTTCAATTTAAAATTAATCTGCACCAGTGAAACACGAAAGAAATGTACTCTTTGACTCTCATCCCTGACTCATTGTTGATATGCTAAGATGGAAACACATTGTCAATGGAGCTTGAAAATGTCTGAAGCTGAACGTAAAAACTGAAGCTGTTGAGGTTCCCTCAGCTGTGAAGGCATTAAATCCATGCTCAGCTCCAGCCTCCAGCAAGACAAAGGACTGGAGAGAAAGAGGAGAAGAAAGAACAGAAGCCAAGAGAATAAAAAGAGTGTTGTCCTCAAGGAGGAGGTGGAGGAGAGGAGCAAAAGGAGAAAAAGCCTTTGCTCCTGGGAGGGGGTCAAAGGCCAAGGGTCAGTGCTCCTCAGACCAGACGGGGGGGGGAGACCAGAGTGAGGCGTGTCTGTGGGTGTGAAGGTGTTGTTCTACATTTTCATAGCCAAAAACATCAGCCAAAATGACGACTAGCAAGAGAGGAATATATAAATCCTGCCAGGATGTACCTTTCCATGTGTAAGCGTAACCATTGGTTGCATCAGGGCAGCTACACTCACAACTCCCTTTCATGTTGGTGTGTTGGTCTTTCCTAACTGATGGTGGATGGTGTCAGGGCTCCAGGGGGACCTAAGGATATCTGTATAGACAGAAGTGCCTATCAGATGACTGAACAGCATCTGAATGCCTCCTACCCCCAAACACACAGATTTTGAGTATTACTGCTCAAAACTATTAACATTTCTGCCCTGTGATATGGTTGGGTGACACTTTGTATGCTCTTGTCCAGTGTATTCAGAAGGTCTTAGTCCCCTCTTAAGGTCTTGAGGTGTTAGTATGCTTCTACAGAGCTGCTCGTTGGCTTAACATTCACACCAGCATTGCCTGACAGTCCTAATAACTTTTCAAAAAATCTCAAAAGCTTTCATTCTACATGTTAATACTTAAATGATTATACTTTAATACGACATACTTTTGGTGTGTACAGTCAAGTGCAATACTACACATGCCTTCAACAGGAGCTGTCAAACAACTTTGGTTTGGGTGAGGTCAGATAACATTGTACATTATGCTTAGTTAAACGGATAATGAGGCCATTAAATTAGTACATTCAAAGCAATGTACTTAAAGACATGTACATACAATGTCAGTGAATGACATGTTCAAACTACTGAATGAGAACAGCTAGTGAATGGCTGATCTTTTTCTGATTTTGTCTTACAAAATGTACCTAACCCATTTTTTAAAATGATTTTTGCACATAAAACTCATTTTATGTTACTCTCATGTGGAACAGTATTTAACACAAATACACTCATGGGACTTTCAGGTATTTCAGGTATGAAATATGTGAATAGGCAAGCAATCACATGTGAAAACAGTTTTTAGACATTTTCACTATTTAGAATTCCTTTAACATCTATGAATTTGCTTTTCATACAATGAAAAGCAAGGTTTAACTTCACATCTGCAGTGTAGCAAAAGTCCACTGTCTTGTAAAAAATACACATATTAAAAATGTCAGCTTTTTATCAACTGAAAAATATTAAAATGAAAAGATAATACAGTTGGGTTTTCAATTACATGTTTTGCTTAAGAATAAAAATGTCCGCCCACATTTGACCACTTAATCTTGCAGTTCATTTTCAAAAATTTAAATCCTGGAATTTGAAGATGGACATGTAATATTTCTTTGCAGAATAATAAAATACCCATTTTTTATTTTAGAAAACCAGGATGTTTTGCGTTACTGTTAGATGTATAGTTAGTGATAACTCATAACAATGCAAGTACAATGTTCGCTCAGCACTGTAGGCCATGAATGGACCTCTGTTCCATGTTAAATCAACTTTATTGATCGTGTGACCCTCTATGAATGCACAATAACACATACACAGCGCAGCTTGCCGTGATTTACTGGCTTTCCTGTTAACATATATTCATCCACCTGGTGTTGTGTAGCTTAATGAGCAAAACACTAACATAAAAGTTTCTGGGAAATCACGAGTGTGTCACAATATGGTTTACAGAAGTGTTTCTTTTAATCTGATTAAATGTGAGTGCGGGTCAGACAGAAAGATTATGAGCTGAAAAGTCAATAAAAACTGTCCCCAGCAGTCTAGTAGTGCAAAACATACACACATTCATACAATAACAACCACTGTAACATGGCGGCGCTCATAGCCACTCAGTCGAATGTCATCCAAAGTCAGGGTGAGTGTGTGTGTGTGTGTGTGTGTGTGTGTGTGTGTGTGTGTGTGTGTGTGTGTGTGTCTGCGTGTGTCTGCGTGCGTCTGCGTGCGTCTTAGCAGTATCTTACTGTTCCTGTGGGAATTTCTTTGCCACTAAAAGGCATGTTTGACAGGTCTGACTGGCATCTTTTCCAGCAGCGCAGATGCAACCCAGATGGCAGATGCTAACTACTATTTTTACTTGCTAAATCAGGTAAATGTGGATTGATATTGATGAAACATATGTGTAAAGTCTTAAGCATACAAGAAAAAAGTAGCATAGTTGAACTTAAACAGGGAAGCATTTTTTTTTACCATGTAGCTTTTCACTCACAAAATTATCTTGTATTTTTTTCAAGAATCTGCTGGATCAAATCAAACACATGGCAAGAGGGCAACCCACATCAAGTTCTCTTGAAGACTTCAGATAACAGACTGCATATTCAGTCAAACAGACATCAAGATGATGCAGCTGCACAGGCCTGACTCTCTGACACAGAGGCAAACACTCCTAGTAATAGGAAAACAAAGTGCATACAAACGGTTCCAGCTGACTGCTCCACAAGTGCTCATCGATACATCGCAAAGCCTTTCATCCACAGTTTCACTGCATCGAGCATTAGCTGCCTTCTGCAGGGGTCTCAAGTGACCTCACCAACAAACAACGTGATAAACCACAGCGCCTCCAGACCAGACTAAACAAATCAGCATAACAGACTCGATAAACAAATTGAAAGAACGCTACATGGCTTGAAGGCGCCTCTAGCCAGACCCCGCTACATTTGAAGCTGGCCTTTTGTAAATGACAGCACTATTCCTGCCAATCACAGCTTAAAGTTGACATGTTTATTCATCCAGGCATGACATATTCAATAAGTAGCCTGTATCAGTAGGAAAATGTTTGCACAAATACCTCTTAACACAAATCTGATCACTCAATCCACATTTAGAGGTGGTCAGTGACTCATGTGACCGCTGGAGTTATTTAAAGGATTGCCGACCAGAGTGAAGGTTAGCTGTGTCAACTTTACAGGATGTATGTACCGCAAGAAACGTCCTACTTCCACTGCTGATTTGCTTCTGCCAAACAGCTCTGAGACGATGTTTGGACATCTGTCCTCAAGATAAGATATCAAATGACCACCACAATCCTGTTCTCAAGCATGATTGAGAACAAATACACATGTATTTTTGTACTAAGCAGCAGTCACAGCTCCACACTTCCCCAAACATTTTACAGAACTTAGACCCAGAAATAAGATACAAGTTCCATTTAAAGGAATAGTTCAACATTTTGGGAAATACACTTCTTGGCGTCATTGCCAAGAGTCAGATGAAATACCACTCTCATTTCTGTGAGTTAAATATGTCACTGGAGCTTGCAGCTTGTTAGCTGAGCACCTACCAGCATCCCTAGAGTTCACTTATTGGCATATTGTATCTTATTTCTTACAACATATTTCTTTATGTTTTTCATATAAAAAAGTAAAATATAAAAACAATTAGATTTTTTTACTTGGAGCACATGCTCAATTACATATTAGTACACTTCTTTGTTTTTGTACAGATAATACAAACAGGAGATAGCATAGGTTTTTTTCTGTCTTTGCACAGAGTCAGACTACATTCTAAGAAGTAATTCAAAGGATCAGTTCCCAGTATTTAATTAACTGCATGGTTGCAAGATAAAACAAGCAATTTATTACTGTAGGTTTATCTGATTTATATAAACCTTTTTGCAACATGAAAGCAGTATTTTTGATGGGCTGGGCTGACATAATAATGTTGGTAATAGCATCAACTTAACATTGCGAGTAAATTAAACTCAAATTTCTGCATTAGTGGATTTAAAACTAAATTCAAGGTGAGGTAACTTAACAAAATTGGCTTAATGTAGTTTTCTTCACCTTGAGTTCAAGATTTCAAATCCCCTCCTCTATTTTTACGTGCCTGAACAAGTTCAAATAGTTAAGACTGGCAATTAAAAAATGTTAATTCACCTAACTTTGTCACAACTCAAAAAGACTGATGCAAACTACTGAGTCAATTGTTTGTTGAGGTCAAACTATTTCCCCTTGTTTCCAGTTTCTATGATAAGCTAAGCTAACTGGCTGCAGTCTTACATCGACAGTACAATCAATGATCTTATCTACCTCATCCTTTAAAAGATAATTGCGCAACTGGATTTTTTTACTGCTATATTCTCATCTGTAACTACTGTTTAGCAAAGCACATCAAGCACATTTATATAGATCATGATGTAGCCATTACCTGCTACCATTACAAAAGGCCTACCTACAACATAGTTTGCTCTCAAATGTCCCCTGTAGGAAAGAAATGCTGGCTCTCGGCACAGAAGTGCATGGGGTTAATATTTTATAAGAGGTATCTAGCCACCATAAAATCACAGATGAATATTTTATTGCTAATGGTGAGGAGCGAGTGGATAGAGGCAACCAAACACCATTGCCCAACATGCATACCAACTTTGTTACCAGACAAATACCAATCATCTAACCCCACCTACATGCATTCACATCAGCTAAATACCTCGCTTGCTCTACCCAGCGACCCTTCCAACAAACACTGTCATCATCACTGTGATCTCTGAACTGCTGAACTGGCCATTTCAGCAGGTAGATTAGACACTGCATGAATGAATGTTGGTGAAGAGAGGAGAAAGTTGAGGTGAGGTAAAGAAAAACTGTGAGGTGAAAACCCCTCTATTTAAACCGGCTTGAGGTGTTCCAACCTATGCATTTGAAAGCCTAGTTTATCAGTAAGTCACTGAGATGCAATCATCTCAGAAACCACAATGAACAAGAGGCACAGGTGGGTCATTTCCACTCCTTTTAGTAGGCGATCTAGTTGCAACACCTACTAAATGCCACATATTTTTACGGAAATGCTGCTCAAGCAAAACCTCCAAATGTTCTGGAATGCTGCACTGGTACAGTTTCATTTTGCTCATGTAGTTAGTGCCAACTCTGTCCAACCGTGTCTAGTGTTTCTGTTGTTTCCTTCTATAATCCATCTTCTCGCCCCTTTTCTACACCTCTCTGTTTCTTTCCTTTCATCCCTCCTTCCTCTCTGGTGTTTCTCCTGAAGTTTTCCCTCACAGCCTTCCCCCCAATGTTGCAGGATGGAATGACCGTTCCAGTGGAAGTAACAGTAGCTGTGCGAGAGCTTTAAATAGACAGCACAGACGGGAGGAGGAAGGAAGGAGGAAAATGAGTAAGAGGAGGTGGTGGGAATAGGGGTGAGGGAAAAGTAGGAAATGGAGGAGTAGGCACTAATGCTGGAGGAGAGATTCTGTGCCAGCTAGCGTGAGCGGAGCGCATCAGTCAGTAGAGGAGAGCTGCCAGCTGTAAATATGTGTAAATGCACGAGTGTGAAAAAGAGCTGTGAAGGAGAGGAGCAAGTGTGTTTTTAAAGGGCAAATCCACACTGAATTACAGAGGGCAGAAAACAGTGCATCGCTCTTAGTGATGTCTGACAGCTGATGTCACACCCGTTAGATGTCAAAGTAAAAAATAACTGCTATCCCACATTTCAGATGCACTGTTTTTTTGAAGCTAAAAAAAGTGAGCGTGCAACCCTCATGAGTGGTACAGCTCCTTAGAATTTGTATTATCTTTATCTTCAAAAGCACTGTACTTATTGCATCACTTCAAGAGAAATGTAATATACCTGCCTTCAGCTACAAGCCAATCAGAGCTCTTTCCGTGCATCTTTGCCATTGCTCTGTCCATTCCCACATCAGCAACTTTTCCTCAAACCAGTAACCATCCTCTCCCAGCACCACACTGCCAGCACATTAAAACACCAAATGTTATAACTGCTAACCTGCATTTCTTACTATTCTGCAAAAGTGGAACATATATGGAGATAGAGAGCAAGAGGGAAACGGTCAGTGAGAAAGCTGCTCTATCATAACTGTCATCATGCCCTGATTGGCCCAGATTTATGGGGGAAAGGTCACTTCACTCACTGACTGACTGTGATCCCATTGGTACACCAAACCTTACTTATGGGTGAATCATGTCCAATCAGAACTTAATAATGATGCCACCATGAGCACCGTGGAGCATGCTGACTGCTCCAATGCTATCTGCATAGCCACTCTAGTACATGTTATTGATGTGAGTGAATCATAGGCGGCCTTCCAGTTCATGTTCTGTGTGATAAAAAGTCTGCATTTCAGTGGCTTTACTATATTTTACTGCTGAAACTGGGTACAGTCTTGATTTAGGTACTTCATATATTAAATGTGAAGGTTTATCTCTCATCTGCTTTTGTATGTATCTGTTGGCTCGCGTGGTCCTAAAGCCTAGGAAAACACAAGAGGCCTGATCTTGTCTCGTGAAGGACCACAAAAATAATTCTGAGGAGTGCTTTTTTAGGTAAACAATGACACAAAATCATGAGACATTGACCCACACCTTGAGGGACAAACTTCCCTGTGAGATTGAGTGTGACAATATTTGTGGCGCTTGTCTTTGGAAGGCATGAATCCTGTACACACTGGTATGATTTACTGCACTACATAACTTTGACAGACTCTTGCTCCTTGCGAATTTCATTTTTGTAGAATCTTGTCATCATTTAATTGATTAAATAAATCTGTGTCCTTAACTGTGTTTTCTTATGTTGTAAAGCACTTCAAATTGCACATTTGTATGAAATGTGCTATACAAATAAAGATTCCCCACCTTGCCATGCTGTTCTGCACTTTCACTTCATTTTTAAACTACATTCCAGTCAGAGTACCTACTTCGATGGCTCAGTACTACCAAAGAAGAAAATAATGTAAAAAAAAAAAAAGATGGTGAAAGTCTATGGCAAAAAAATTAAAAATAAAAAAAAAATCTTTAAGAGTTAGGAAACTCAAAATTAACTAAGTTTTATTTGTTCCTGTTTGTTTTTATAATTTATAATTTTCAATATTTAATATTATTCTAACAATAATTTTCTTATTGATTTTGCCTATGCAACCTTGCACTCAGAAAAAACAGAAAAGAACATGCACGTCTAAAGAGTACTTGTGTGCGTCTGTGCAAATTTAAAAATACGTCCAGCCTACTGCTGCTCTACAGAACAGACGTACGAGGAAAGTTAGAATTGAACATGGTGTTGCCGACATGTTCGAGAGAGGGAGGCCTCAGTTCTGGAATTCATTTCGGCTAACAGAGAGGAGGAGGGGGTGCAGCAGTAGGCAATGGGTCAAAGTTCAGCCTCTGTTCTCCACTCTGACCCCGCCTGCTGCTCGTGCGGCAGGCCTCCATTTTGCGGAGGCGAGGGTCTCCATTTTGAGAAGCGGCTCACAGCACCGGCCGTTAGACTCGTGTCACGCCGCTTTAGCTCACCTGGTGGCGGAGCCTCTTGCTTTATGTTCCGGTGCACATGTTCGCAGGTGGAGCAGCTTGCGTGAGGTGCGGCTTGAGCCTCTGTGGCCGCTCGTCACCTGGCGTGGAGACTATTTCTTACGCGCGGCCCTCAACAAAAATAGACAGTAAAAAGATCTGTGTGACATCACACCAGCAACTTTACGTAACTGTACTTAATAGTTTTATTGCCTAAGACATATCTGAATATGTTACAGGCATGATTAATATCATTTAAAACTATATTTTTTGAAAATATTTGGCTGTTGTATTTTATTGAAGGAGAAAGCGGGGGCTGCATGTGTCTTATATCATAGCCGAAAGCTAATACAAGCTATAATTATATTATCTCCGTAACTTTACACAACATTAAATGAAGGACACTACTTTCCAATGCGCGCTCTAATTCTGTCTCGCTCGCTCGCTCTGAACGAGAGTCAACTAAATTAAATATAAATTAAATTTATAATGAAATGAAATCAGACATTCTATTATTGATGGCCATTATGAAAGGCAAACAGTGTAGAAACACATGGCCGGCAGCAGCAGACCAGCAAGGTAGCCATCACGCAGAGGTGAGGTTAGCGGTGTGGCCGTAATCTGAATGAAAAACACTGAAATACATGCAGCCTCCATCTCACTGCCAATTATGACAGTGGGACTGCGGGGGAAGCCGCAGGCTGCCATATCTTAGCAGAAGAACCAGACCCGTCCATTCATGTCTCATTGAGCGGGCGCAGCTCGGAGGCCCGAGCTGATATCACTCTATAGGTGACCAGGAGTTAACTACATTACATGTAATACTACCTATATGGTGTTGTTTGTTGAATACGTCTCCTCTAAATACAGATTTCTGAACAGAGAAGAGCTGCTGGTGATGTGCTCTACACCTTCACCAGCAGCTCTTCCCTCAGCTGTGCTGCGCCTCCTCCCGCCTCCTCCCCTCCCTCTCTACTCGCCATTTTGTGTTCCTACATAGCCATTTCATGTTATGGACACTGTGCTGGGCGGGGGTACGGCGGGCCGCAGTCAGGCAGGGGAATGAATCTATGGCTCTCATTTATGAAAGGAACTTGTGGAAACTTGAATGTTACATCCACGTATCCACGACTCCTGAGCTTTATGCTGCTGGCGTTTTTTTAAGTTTTAAGGTTTTAAATCATATAATTACATTCGGCCTATAGTATTTCTACGTTGGGGTCTAATGCGAGTCTTTTTTAAGTGAACTTAAAACACTCAAAATTGCACATTTATGCCAGTCCTGTTAAAGAAAATTCCTGCAGAGCAAACGACGCCATGATATGAGCTGAAATGTGCAGTGTGGGTCAAAAGGGATGAAGGGGAGCTTCTCGCGTGCAACACTGTCGCAATCCGGAGTTTAACATAAACAGTTAATGACATGAAAGTGATAAAACGAACAAGAATGGCGAAGCTGCTGTATCTAGACAGAAAAAAGGCCACTAACTGCAGAAGTTACTTATTGTTCACGCCTGAAATTGGTTGTATCGTGTCTTCGTGATTCATCTTCACTCACAATGACTTTAAAATACTACGCGAATAAACCAGTTTGACAAAAATGTCGAATGTGACGATTTAAGGACATCTTCAGACGACAAATATCTGTTCCCGCACTAACACAGATGTGAATACAGCCATGTTTTCTACTTCAACACAACGCCATCTCCCCCCTCCCCTCTTCTGTCTCTTTCTCTCCCTCACACACATATTACATACGTACATGTGAGAGCCAGTAGGCGGCCATCTTGACCAGACAACGCCCATTTACTACAATGAATGTGCAGTCACATGACGGCGGAGAATTCACCAGAAGAGAGCAAATATACAGCACATGGGAGGAAAAGGACGAGGAGGAGGAGCTCGTGTGCGCCATTACATGAACATGGGATCATGCAGGTGGTGTGTTGGGTTGTGGGTCTCCTTTGTGAGTGCAGACACAGAACAATGCCTGGGGATAGATTACACAGTTACAGAGTTACTACACTTTGTACAGTGGTTGGGTACTGAGGCCAATGAAAAAGTGAAGATACATTTAAGTCTGTTTATGTAGAATTAATGTAAAAAGCACAGAGGCGCGTGCAGCTCATCTTTTCAATTATCTGCACACCTTGTTTCGAGCGCGCGCAGCCTCTGTGGAGATGGAGGAGGAGAGCGGAGGAGCACGAGCGCGCCCCTCCATTCATAAAGTGCGTAAAAACTACTCGGCGCTACTACAGCGGCGCGAGGGAGGGGAGGAGATGGGAGGGGAGGAGCCGGCCGTGCCGCACAGCTCAGCGCGAGAGGAGGGGGAGGAAGAGAAGGAAGAAGAGAAGGATCATACTATAGAATGTGTGCCATGAGTGGCTGACAGAGTCCGACAACATGGGGGTTTGGGGTGTTGCAGTAAAAAGCAACGTGGAGGGAGAAAGAAACACAAGATATTCTCCATGAGAGAAAAGTGTCGGGCTTTGCTCGCTTTCAGCAGCGGCTCTATCTCCCGCACAGCTTACTGCAGTACGCAGGTAAAGGTTGTGGAATAACAGAAAAAGAAACGATAAAATAGTCTCCTTTATGAATACTGTTTGAAAAAATACTCAAACGACGTGTTGAATGAAACCCAGAGCCGCTCTAAAGGGGACGTTTGTTTCTAATCTTCAGCCCGACAGCTGTGATGTGGCAGAAAGCTGCACCGTGTCGGACAAAGTGAGGTTAATACAACGTAATGCCACGTTTCTAGTTTAATTTAGAGGCTGATTGTCGATGTTTAAAGCTTAGAAATGACTCAGAAGACAATGCGCACCCACGACTGTCATAGAAATAGAGTAAAAAGCCGAATGAGACCACACCAAGCGAATTATCCAACTGTGGCAAGACTGCTGAGGTGTCACAGTTGTGCATTTTCCATTTTATAACTTCATAGTGTCACGGAGTGGGCTTTGTCACGTGGCTTCCTAAATGACCAAAATCTGTTAGGAATAAATTATTTGAAAGCGGATAAATGGTGATCCTTGTAACGTTTAAAGCCGTTTCCTCTTAAAAATCTTGATTAAAGAAACAAGGTTAAGTTATTAGAATCACAGAATCATATAGATGGATATTAACATCAAAATTAGATCAAGAAATCCAGATTGTTTCCTAAATGACAGCCACATTAATACATTTTAAAAGAAGCAAACAACTTTATCTTTTGACATATTTCAAGGAGTCCTGATGTTATTAACAGTGAGTCTAAGTTACAAAAATTGATCAGCTGTATTTTTAAAAAATAGTCTGCTGAAAATTTCAAATATTTTTTGGTTTTGTTTTTCTTTTTTTTAAAAAAACAACTTAATTTGCTGGAAGACTGGAATAGGCTAAACCAAAACTCACTCAATAGCAAGAAAGGAGAAGAGACATGTTTTCCTTTTAAGAGATAACAGCAAGATGCCTTACAGAGAAGAAAACAATCAAAACAGAATTGAAAAAATCATCTTAATGTAGTTTTAACAGAATGACAGTGCAATTACCCTGCAGATTTTACACTTATCAAGACACCAATAAATTACGTTGAATTTAATGTACAGAGTGTTTGTCTGTCGATTCTGTTCCACTTCTCTCACCTTTACAAAGCAGTAATATGTCCCCTGCATTAGCTGCTGTAAATTTAACAGTTAAACTAGAAAAGACAAGTTTAGTTTTCAAGTGAGATTTTTTTTCTTAAATGAAGAAGTTCAGACAACTGCTACCCACTGACATGAAATAACACAATTTTATGGTGGTATTAAAATATTAATTTTACTTTTTAGATGTTGTTATTTTAATTGATCAAGTATGAAAAGGTTAGCCTGAACTGATAGCCTTTTAAAGTAATGTCAGGGCATTTATAAACAGTGCAAAGAGCTGAAATTGTATCATATAAAATAATCATTAACGAAAAAGTAGAATAAGTGTTCAGTAACCCTGTTAAAGAAATTTTAATGCATTTTTCATTTTACAAAAGCATTACAGCCCTATGAAAACAATGGAATCATATTAAAGGAAATGGCTGTTTTAAATGGAATTTCTAGGATTATTCCTGCATACTCATATTTGTTCTTTCCTCTTAACATATCTACTAAGAAACTGAAAAAAGATTCCCTGGAATTCAAACCCATTCAACCTTTTTGAAGTTGACGGAAGAGTAAGAAGCTAAAAGAAAAGGTGAGGAATTTATTTTTAACATAGCAGCTTTCTTTACCCCCCTGTGATGGGGTCAGAACTGAGACAGTTATGCACTAAAACTGAGAAGGGTTTGCTTGACTTCGATTCGAGGAATTGTGCAGAAAAAACTATTTCTTTTCGTTGGGAATGATAAATAAAAGTGACACTTGATTTTGACAGATTTTTTACAACATTTTTATGTTCAACAATGAAGGTGAAACGCAGGGTGAGACATTAAGTGTTTACTGACTGGTCTGAGGTTTACTATTCTGCAAGTCCCTGTCTTAAAACAATCAAGAAAATTTGATTTGATTCAAATCCAAATAGAACTTTATTAGTCCTACTTTTTTCTGACATTATAAGGTTGGATTGTGCAAAGAGAAAACTGAATAAATCTTGCTAAATAACCAACCTTTTTTAATTAGTTTGTGAGTTATAATTAGAGTTTCTTTTTTAAACTCAGTTACATTCTACAAAGATTTCCTGCAGATGAAATACATTTTTTTTAAAGATAAAATTGTGCAGTATTTCTGCAATTAAACAATAAAGAGACAGCACACACTTCAGCTATCCATTCCTTACAGCCAGCACACACCCATCATTCTTCACAGACAACACAATCTGTTCGTGTCAAAACATTAAAAACAATAACAAAGATTTTTTTTCAGACTATTTACTTCCTGGACTGAGCAAATGGAAAGTGGACAGGGACCCGGCCTACAAGTCTCCCCTAGTCAAAAACAAAATGGGGGAGAAGGAGGAAGACGGGAGGGAAGGAGGGAGTTCCTGCTTTGTCTAAATGAGAGCCAGTGTGTGTGTGAGTGACGTCAGCCTCTGCTTTGTTTTGAATCGGTGAGGAACAGGGTGGGACCAACAGCAGCCTATGGAAAGGCAGCAAGGAAAGGGGCCCGTCTCTTCGCCACACACACACACAACCTCACACACACACTTACACAACCACACACACACACACACTCGCCAGCCTCACCTCCTTGGATTTCAGTCCCTCGTTTGCAGCTTTGAACAGCAGAGGGCCAACTGAGTCACTCTGCTCCTCTCTACTGTTCAGACTTCAGCAAACCAAGTTACTGCAGTGTTCTTGAGAAAAAGGCTGAAGTTGGAAGGTAAAAGATTAGAGTCATAAAGAATTTTTAATCCTAAGTAAGGTCTTTAGTTAATTTAGCTGAGCAGGGCAGTGAAAAAAGGATAAGATAATTCAGCATATCCTTCTAAAGACCATTACTACTTCTAAGCATTTACCAATATTAGTGTAGTTTAATATACAGTGAAATACTACCACTATAAAAGATAACAGCATACAACAACATAATAATAGTGGAGCTGGAATACAGTCCATACTTTTCATGTCTACATTGTTGAAATTGTACCATGCAGTGGGGCCCACCAAAACCCTTCTGGGGTCCTTAACAGATTTTGAAGAAGTGGGAACTACAAGTTGTCTCTGCCCGACAAAAGCATGCACATAATTTCTGCAAGTCTGCCTCTGTGATCTCTGCTGTCTCCAAGCTCCATTTATGTGACATTGCTTCACAGTTTGTTTGGTATTCGTTCAGTCTTTGCAAACTTATTTTATTTAAGTATTTTGCTGCATGATTTTCTTGTAGCACAAACTTTACTCATTTGTTAATGTGCTTTTTTCTTCTTAAGAACAAATCTCTGCTTCACTGTTGAATTTAAAGTTTGCAATTTTATCTCCTATGTCATTTTATTAATAAAAATATCTGGAAATTAAAAAAATCATACATGTTTTAAAACAAACAAACATTTCTGCTTTTAATAAAAATTTGTGTTGAGTGTGTAGAGCTGTTTTTCCCCCCCAAAAAAACACAAAAAGTAGCATCTTTAACAAGCAAATACTTAGTGGGACGCATGATGTGTTCTAATTTGCTGAAAATTCTTGTGGGATTTAAGTTTCCACATCGTACTTGTGCAAACTGCAAACTGAACCACAACTGCCTCCTAAAATAGTTGTGATGTCACAAAGTGCTCAAACATCCAGGTAGTAAATTGAGACTTGAGGTGAACTAAAAAAAAACACAAACTAAATTTTAAGTTAAGCATAAAGTAAAAAAAAAAAAAAATTGTCTTTGCATTAAATTTTGTACAAAGGTGATTTAGCTTTAAAATGTCACAGAACTGCTGAATTGGTGTCACAATTAATTATATCAAGTTTTACTGTAACATCAGAAGTTTCATTGTGAGACACACAAAGCACTACTGACATAAGTGTGATCTGCTTCAAAAACTAACAAAAATATTAACTTAGAATTTATATTAACTGCCGTTTTAAAATTGACCTTGAACTGTGAGAAGATGCAAAAAATTCAATTAAACTAATTTAACAATTTCAGAATAGATTAACATGAGTAATTCAGCATTCTTCGCAATTAACTTAATAGTTAATTTTAGAAGAAAAATTTAAAAGCAGATTTCCCCTTTGTTTTTTTCAACCTCATCAAAAGTGCTAATTTCAAGGAGATAAAAAAAATCACTCAATTCAGACAAGAGCAAAGAAATGAAGACAGCTAAAGTCTAAATTGCAAACAAGTAAATTTTTCATCATCATTGACATTCAAAAGTTGTGACAGGAAACGCTATTTTCAGCAGCAAGTGGTGCTGAGATGATGAGAGGAGAGGGGGCGGCGGGATCTAAACTGAGGGCGGCTTTCTCCTTTCTTCTAGAAAATTGGGCCATTATATCGACTGGTGCTCTGCTCGCTGTCAGAGTCCGTCGGCTGTTTGCCTGCCAGCTCAGTACAACACACTAAAGATCCTCTCTCACATCAGGCATCAAATCTGAGAGACAACTCTCAAGCTTTCGTCTTCCATACTGCTAAAACAAGGACAACTGAACCAGTAAATATGTTGTCATGTTGCAAATCAGGGACTTTGGTTTCTTAGAGGCCTAAAAATACATGTGCTAGCTGTCAGTCATACTGTCAGAGTAGGTGGCGTTTGCTTCGGTTCCCTCTTAAATAATGAATTCTGCTGTTAGAACGAGTCTTTTCATTTTCATCTGGAATAAGTGAGCCCGTCAAACTGTCACACAGTATTTTCTCAAAGGCTCCCACCCAACATCACAATGTACAACTACTGCGACACCTCCCTCCACTCGCACATACCTCCACACCACGTGAGCCAGTGCAGTGGATGTGATATGGCACACCCCCGACTTGCACACACCCACTTCGGAGGAGGAGGGAGGTGGAACACACTTTATCGCTGGGGGAGGGGACTCCTCTCAGTCTGTCTCTGTCTCTTACCCCTTCTTCTTCCTCCCTCTGCAGCTCATATATGTCTGCGCGAGTGTGTGCATGCGATTGTGTGCATGCGTGCATGCGTGCATGCGTGCGTGCATGTGTATGCATGCGCGCGGCCGCAGCACATGCCTGTGTGTCAGACATGTGACCAGCAGGCATAGCCTCCATTTTAACTCTTTGAGAATCTCAGTGGGGGAGGAGAAAGAGAGAGAGGAAAATCATGAGAGGAAAGTTGATAGAAAGCAAGCAAGCTTAACTATATGGCTGCAGAAACTGCTACTACTAAAACAAGCTCTAATGCATATCAAGCCTTTTAGTGTGGATGTAGTGTAGGAAGAGGCTTGACAGTGTTCATCAATTCTTCTCATTTCTGATAGGGGATTCAGAAAGGGTACATTTTTGGGCTTTATACTGGCATTGTAGGTGCATTTCCACCAAAAGTTCCTGAACTTTCCAAGAACCAATGTCTAGAAATTTTCCCAGGGTTAAAAGTTCATCCAGCGCCTTGGGATAGGGCAGGGTAAAATCCCTGGGATTAAATAAATCACAACACTGACACATCCAAAGCACAATAATCTCAGATGCCCTCTGAATGTTGCCCTCTGCAAAATAGACAATGAAGCCCAGACATCTTCATCCTAGCTCATCAGTTGTAAAATCAATCGTCCGGCTCCATCCTGATTATCGCCAGCCGTAAAGCAAAACAACCAGTTTGCAGTTTGGTTTGTTTAATCGCCAGGTGTATAATAGAACTGAGAAAAACTCCAGCCTATGACAGTTTAGTGACATTCAGCACTGAAAATGTTCCTGAACCTTCAGGAAGTACTGCATCTTCCAGAAGGGACTTCTGGGGGACTAAAACTATTTTGGTGGAACTTCAGAACATTCTGCGGGTAGAAGTTTTCCAGGGTTCCTGTGGTGAAAACACACCTATATGTAGGTTTAGCTAAACAGCAACTACTGCTAACACAGGATTGAGTTAAAATAATAGCCATTGCATAAGCAGTCCAAGAAAAGAAACAGTCAGAAAAAGTCATTAATGCAAACAAAAAATGTGTCTCATACAGTCAAATGTATCTAAACTACGACTGCCACCATGAGCCACCGGTTACACCAAACCTATCTTCTGTCAAAAGATACATAATTTCGCTTCAATATCTTTTGAATATCTTTTTTTCAATCACTTTTTGTGTGTACAACTATGTGAAACATTATGACTACTTTGGATGAGAGACTGTCCAAAGCGTGTGATTTACACCATTGGGACTACAAAGCCAAAAGAAGGCTCGACAGCCAGCTTATCGCCTTTGAGTGTGACCATTCTGACCACATATAAACACATATGTTCCATATTAGCTCGGCCATACGATCAACTTAATTTAAGGCATATTGCACATAAGTCAGCCAAATCTGAAGCCACACCTCTCTTTTCACAGTAATGCAGCGTTTTTCAGCAACAGTTTTCCAAAAACCATATCCAGTGTTTAAATTTGAAAATGCTAGGCTTTTTAATCTGAACAGTGAGGCAAACTTTCTCACTGTGATCAGTTATTTAAAATGTTAATATAATCACACAATGCTGTCCTGATGATGGCTATTAGGCATATATCGTTTTGCTGTTTGTTTACCTAAGTCTAATGAAACTTACCTGAAAATTCCCACATAGTGCACATGGTTTCATAATTGCACCTTCAGAGGTAGCAGTGACACTCTGATTAAGCACTGAGTATAATAAAAAGGATTCAGTAGCCATCCTATTTGATTAAAAAGACAAAAACCGAAACCCCTCATGAGAACCACAAATAAATAAAAGTTTTAGCCGCATGGACACCACCATTTTAACATGGCTTTTTAGAAACAACATCAGCTTTGAATTCAACACAGACATACCGTCAGCATCAGGCTATTTGGCTGTTAACTCAAACATTCTAAGTTTTACCGCAGAATCCAGCTTTACTCAAGCAATAAAGTCATTTTCTGTCCACAGACCACAGATTTTGCTCTTCTCTTCCTTCCTATAAATCTAAAGACGATGAACTTTGTGCTCACGCAGCCTCTCAGCAGTAGAAACATGCTGGAGATGAGTTTCAGACAGACAGACAGTCATGGTGAAACCATGTAGGAGCAGACAGGCTCAGTCAGTGAGTCATCTGAAAAACTGGCCGCCTTGATGAAGCCCAAAACGCTACACATCCATTTTGGAAATTAAAAAAACACATCTTTCTGAATCTAAATATAGAGCATCCAGTCTGTCAAAGCGTTTTGTTGAGCGTGTGCACAAGTTACCTCTATTTCATGCAATTGGCAGACATTTCTATCATGTCTTGCACAACAACATTGTGGACAAGAGGAAATAGGGAGCAAGGACCCATTCAGAACCCTACAATGAATATACAGCCTCAACTGCCAGCTTTAAAAAGCAGAAAAGTACATTTTGATACAACAGATGCCCTGTTAATCGAAACACAAACATAAACAGAGAAGTGCTTAAAGATCTCAGTATCATCCAAAAGGTCTGCACCAGATCGTGTAAAATCGTTTGAAAGCAGAATCAAGGTGCA
Organism: Dascyllus trimaculatus; assembly: GCA_024666655.1. NCBI lineage: Eukaryota > Metazoa > Chordata > Actinopteri > Pomacentridae > Dascyllus > Dascyllus trimaculatus. The sequence goes on from CM045458.1 coordinate 9,837,079, forward strand.
GATCTGAACATTTTTATAACTTTGGGAAATATAGTTTGAAAGTTAAGCTACATCTCATGTAGCAGTGAGTTGAGTGAAGAAGCATTCAGGGTTTAAACTTTTTTTAATGTTGCAATTTCTTCCCCAATCTTTATATTTTGATCTTGAATAACTTTGAGAATGAAGTCAGAATGTCTGCACCAGAACAGGCATAAAAAAATGCTCTGTGATTTTTGAAACATTTAAGGATGTGGTCAGTCAACATGTCATAATTCACATGAACCCTACTCAGGCCTTAAAAAAGGAGTCCAGTTAAATTTAAAACTAAAGAGTTATGTCTTAAGTTCTCCTCAATAATTTGACATAGTGGGGATTTCACCTCCAATTACTGCTAAAAAAAATCTTCCTTGACATAGATTTACAGGAGCACACCACAGATTTCATGCATTAGGTTCAGTATAAGTTCAGCCATTACAAGTGTTCATACAATGGCATATGATAATGGAGAGACCTTTCCAATGTCATCAGATGCTGTTAAGTTGTATTATGGAAATTCTGTTCTAAGCGTCATGTCAGGATCATGTGTTCCTTGGGGTTTGGAGTCCCTGAAGGGACTAAAAATCTGGAAATGTTGTCCTCTGTCACATGTTTTTTATTATTACTATTATTATATTTGTCTCCCATATGGAGACGTAAGTACAATTCTAAAATCTCTGGTCAAAAAATCATTTCATTGAAGATACTGAAACTACACCTGCTAATCTGTTCCTATTCTCACCTTTTTAAAGTAATATAGATCTTAATGATCCATTGTCACCCATGCTAATCTTCATAAAAGCATATTCCTTGTCAGCCATTTAGTAAAGGTCTACATGTGGACATCTCTTTTTGAACATCCTGATTAAGTACCAAGCTTAAAGTCAAGATTAAGTGGAATTCTGACGATCACTTATTGTCACCGGGGTTAGGGGTGGGATATAAAACACAAGGGAGCAGTTAAAATGTATTAAAAAGATAAGACTTTCAGGTGTGGAGGCAGGGTTTGGATGTTAAAATTCAATAAAAGCAAATAATTTTGGTTAATCTTGGAGGTGGTTTCTTTGCAGATAACATGACTTGCATTGGACTGCATTAGAAATATCCAAAGTAATTACTGCAGTGTGATCGTGAACAAAGTAGTCATTTGGAGTCATTTTAGCCATCAGGCAGTGGCTTGTACAAAACATGTGATGAAGAAAGAAAATGAGGGGAAACATGAGAAACTGCATAACTTCACTTCATGTGAATAGATGGCTTTATGTTGTGCAGGAGCTCACAGCAATGATCTAAAATGAATTTTCAATGCTTAAGGAAACAAAAATATGTTTAGGTCACATGCTGACATGACCATTCTGTGATTCAGAACTAGGGTATTTTCAGGATATTAGTAATTTTGAGGGCAAGCCATTGCATTCTTTATGCTTTAGTAAGAACAGTTACAAAACAAAAACAAAGAAAGAAATGAATTCCATGATGAGACTTTCTGCCCTGGGTTTTACCTCTCAGGCTACATAGAGGCTACAGTGGCCCCCTGAGAGGTGGAACCTATGCAGACAGTACTTAAAGCTCCAGACTAATTTGTGCTTGCATGTCCTTACACAAAAATTATTAAGAGGACAATCCACCAACTTTACTCAAAAAGTTTGGTTTACTTGTCACTGTGAGCACTATTCATTCCATGAAAACAATTGTAAGATGTGTTCTTTGGCCCCAGAGGTGTCTTAACAAAAGACACTCCTAAATTGCATTATGGGAATTGTATGATAGACCATTTTTCAAACTAGACCTGCTTGAAAATAACAATTTGCAGAAATTTTTAAGATTTGTCTAATCCACATTGTTGAAACCAGGTAGTTTCAGTAAAGTGCAATGCTAAATCAGCGCCCCTTAGAATTTACATTTTATTTTAAGTTAGCAGAAGGTTTCCAAAAGTACACAAACAAAAATGACCATCATTTCATTACACAGCAGTGTTTTTAAGGCAAAAAATATTTTGGTATCTAAACTTATGCTTCTTAAAGTCCTAAAGATTTGTATGCTTTGTTCATTTTTATTTTATCTTGTGGTTACATGTAAATGAATGCAGAAGAAGCGAATATCATGTTCAGAAAATAGGTGCATAAGTAACACAGAATAAGGCACACTTCTAATTCTTTTGATAGACTTGTATAAAGACATGGGGATCAATGTCATTCATGTGTTGCTAGGTTTAAGTATGGGGCTTCAAATCATTGGCATATATATATACATATACACACATACACACACATATATATATATATATACACACATATATATATACACACACACACATATATATATATATACATATATAGTAAAAACATTTACAAAAAGGGAACACTTTAACAGTCATGTGTTGTTATGTGTTTGCCAAAAACAGGTACTGGGGCCCTTCCTTTACTTGCATATACGTTAAGGTTTAGTGGTCTATTAATGCTCGCTGAGCAGGCAGAAGGTCAGTGGAATTTTTATGAGACATTTCATTCAGCGGGAAAAAAAACCCTCAGCATAACGAGGGTCTGAACTAAAGAGCAGAGAAACCTTCACATGAGTGTTATTAGGATTTTATCAAGATTTTAAAAACCTCAATTTTAAAAGGCAACTAGTTCTAATTAGTTTCCTTTTGAAAATTGAAATTTCTGTTTTTCTTTTAGATGTATTTGCAGCAAAAATATATTTTTAACTAAAGGAGAGCCTTTTTTTAAAAAAAAATCCGATTGATGTCATCTGTAGTGAAGGCATGAACTAATATCCTCAAGAAAAGTAAACAGATTGAGACCACAAGAAGAAAAATAAACAAGACAATCTGGGTCAAAGACACAGAGTGCTGGAAGGCTGACAGTTTACACACATACATGCAGAGGAACCACAGGAAGTTCTATATGTGAAAGAGCAACTATGGAAACTCCTCCCAGCCAATCAGAGTCCAGCTTGAAATGCCTCTTGGCCAATCAAAAGTGTGAGTGCCCTATAGGCTCCTTAATCTCCAGTTTCTTTCTCATTACTGCTGAAAAAATGTCAAGAATTTAGGTCCAACAGGCAATGCCCTCGCCCCACCCTCCCTCTCTCTTACAAACACACGTACCACACACACCTATCTCCTGTAGGCTAAAGGGGGAAGTGTTTTGGTGGTGTGTTGTAGAGAGGCACAGGGTCATGAAAAAAGAGAGTAAACAAAGAACAAAAGACAAGAAGGAAACGAAGGAAAACTGTGCAGAAAAGACAAATATACACAGAAATGGTGCTGAAACATTTAAAATGATTACAATTCAGATGAGAAAACAGTTTTCAAAAATCTCCTCATTTTAAAGCAATTACGTAAATTGAATTTAATTTTCAAGATTTAACAAAACAAGTTTAAGAACTCTTAAATGGCAACATTGTCTGAGATGCAAGTCTCCTTAAAAAACTGTTTAAAAAAACAAAACTGTATACACAAAAGTTGTGTGCTAAAGCAAATAGTGTGCTTATATTTTGTTTTGTTGGTCTACTTTATGTAAAATCCACTTTCGTCCACAGATTAAGTGTAGCTTTGTCCTCTTTGTCTGACACTTTATACAAGAGGTCTGTTGTTCTCGGGGAAACAGAAACGGAAGTGCAAGAGCTGAAGGAAAATGTCTGCAATCAGTTCAGCTCAGTTTTACCTCTATTAGCAGAGAAGAAGACAAGAAATGAAGAATATGAAAGTGTGACTTACTAGATAAATACTAAATACTTCCAGTTTCTACTTCAGAGATAAACACATGAAAACCACATTTCAACTTGATGAATAAAGGAAAGGTTTTTTCCTAATTTTCCAGCATGATGGTTCATTGTTTCATTTAAAATGACTTTTGTCAAAACAACACACAAATATGAAACACAAATGACAAATATCAAATTATTCCAAAATGACAAAGTCTAAAGGAATTTTGAATTTTCAGTTATTTAGAAATATAAAAAGAATAGTCTGAAATTGTTTTTGTAGTTAAATGTTGTTAAAGTTGACTTGCAGTTTTAAAGTTTTCCCTATCAAAACAATCACAAACCAAAAAAGTTTCTTCTGTTGTTTTGTCTTTTTTTCTACCCTGACCTAATTGTGCAGGCTCTCAGAGAACTGAGGAATGACTTTTCTGACCCTTGAAAAAAACAGCTGCACAGAATGGATGAAAATGATTCATTCTTCATTCGTCTAACGTTAGTTTTTCTGTCCACTTTCTGTCTCTAGTAGAAAAAAAACTTCTTTTGTTTGCATACTTTCACTGAGTGTTCGGAACAACTGTAATATGTTTTGAATTATGTATGTGTAGCTGCTTAACTGAAGTTTGTCCTTTTCTGAACAGTGTAATTCCAATTCCAATTCCACAAGATGAAGATGCTTCTTGATTCAGGGTCTTGATTTTTTTTCTATTTTGTTTCTTGTCTTTTTCTTTTCTTTATTTAGTTCTTAATTTTGTTTTAGCTAAAACATGTTACAACAAATACACAAGGGTGATCAAGTGAAAATAGTGAAATAGTGCTCGACAACTGCAGCAAAATGAATGTGTTCTCCACCTATTTCAATCAACCAGCAGCTTTGTCTCCCAAAATTACATCCTATTGGATATCCTATCCTATTTACATTTACAGAATCTATTTAGTGCAAACAAAAAAGTGGGAGGATTATAATAAAGTATTCAGAAAAGATAATTGCAGCAGACACTGCATTGCAAACCATAAGGTGACTTTTATAGTAATTTTAATCATTCAAAAATTAAAATATGTTTGTCGTTGGGAAGCCAGTGAGGGATCATGCCGTTGATATGCATCCGTTTCTCACCCAAAAAATAAATGCATAACAATTCACCTCTACACATGAAAACATCTGTCAATAAAGATGCTTGCAGATGAAACACAACACAAATCACAAGCATTCTAAAATGTTGGAACATGCGGGATAATGGTTTTGTCATGTCCCCGATTAATATTGGCAACAACGTCTTTTCAAACACAATTATGCACATGAACAATTTCCAGTCACAAGAAGGGAAGTTTCATCAAAATTCCAAAATGGTTCAAATTTCCAGCAAAACTCTCGGCGGGAAGCCAGTTTGAAATCATGTCCAATACTACTAGTTGCCACAAACGAACCACAGCATTAATCTTCAACTGAAGAAAAAAGAAGTGACCTCTTGCACATATGTTTAATACTAACCTTTTATTTGATGTGTCAAGCAACATTACACCACCACATACATATATTGCCAACATGATGTATTTTAATGCCAATTTAAGTAGAAAAGGTCTCTCATGCTTTTATAGCAGGGAATACATCAGTTCTAAAAGCAAAATGTTTTTTGAATGACATTAAACGCCAAAGGAAACATCTTTGTGTTCTTGACTGTATGTGTATGTCTAATGCAGACAAAAAAGCTGGACTCAGGTATGATTGTTTCCATTCAGTGCTTATGCATTCTTTGTTCTTTATTTGGATCCCCATTAGCTTCCACAAGGTGGCCGCTTGTCTTCCTGGGGGTCCATTCAATACTTATGCATGACCACCAAAGTAGAAAGAGAAAATCATGCATTCAAAATTTTGTGACACTGTGAAAGAAATTTCAAAATGAAGAACAATGAGTGGCTTCTAAGCATCCTCTGATATACTGGAGGTCTTTTACATACAGGGTTTTCACAAGAGTATCTCTACTTTCTCAGCCAGTTACTCACTTAACAGCTATTTTTTGTATTTCGTTGCACTGAAATGGCAAAATGTCTTTTTTATATATAGAAAACGGGCATAAATGTCTTAACAAAATAAGAATATTTTTAGGATTAAGGTTAAATAATTTTTTTTCAGTTTAAGATGGTTATGGCTTTGTTTTACTCACATCTTTCAAACTAAACCACGTTTTTGCACAGTTAAGTGACAGATCAGACTGCTGCCTAAAAGGTGGGGTAATATTGCAGCTATAAAATACAATATCAATCATTTTGACATAATTAGGACAAGAAAGAAATTATTTAAAATCATATTTTTGACTCGTGCTTTTCTGACCATGCAATTAAATTGACAAATGGCAGGTATCTATAGTAATTCAAAAGTTGTTGTTTTTTTCTTGCAGAAAATAAAGTCAAATTTAATCTTTCGAGACAATGCTACAAAATACATGGACAAAGTGTGTTTAGCCATTTTCTGCATAAAAATGACACCAGCATATACACTGTAAATGTGGTGTGACTAACTTATGACTAACCAAATTCTGTAATATTTCCAGTGATTTAAGACAGAAAAATGGCTTGAAATATTCAGGTGTTCAGAAGATCACTCAGTGAATGTTTCATTTTTTTAAGTGTTTAAGTGGACCACATAAACAGCATTTACGCTCATGGTTTTGTCAGTGATTTATGATTTTTTGTTGCAGACAATGAACTTCCAAAGCTTTGTTTGTGTAAGCTACTTCTCATTTTTATTGTTCATTGCTGTTTGTTTACTGTGCATAGTTATATGCATGAAAATATATTTTTAAACTAACTCCATATAATTGCTAAACAAAGAACAGACTTAGTTCAGAGGAAACAGAAAAGCTTAATTTTGCACTGAATCATAGGACTTCTGTTCTAATACTGTCAAAGTCTGGTACAAAACTAGGACAGATTTTGCTAATTATTAAAGGATGGAGGGCTGTTGAACTCCACAACAGAGTGTATAAGATTGAATTCTTTTTTACAGGTATAAAAAACGTTATTGCACACAAAACACACACTCAAACACACACCGCCAAGTGTCTCATATTGGATGCCATGACTGTGGACGATGACCGAGGCAGGGCTCATGTACATGCACGCACACACATAAGTACAAGGGGCCCCATCCACCACGCAGAGCCGACCCCTGGGCCCCAACCCCCTTCCCTCCCCTCCTCCTCTCTTTCTCTTCATTTCTTGATCGTTCCTCCCCCACCACCATCACCACCCACCCACCCTTGCAGTTCATTGCTTCTTGTGTGTGCATATGTGCTAGTGTGGCATGCATGTAGCTAGATGTGTATGTGTGTGCGTGCAATTTTATTTTTGGTGAGCGAAAGAGCAAGAGAGGGCCAGAATGAGGGAGGGGAAAAATGAGAGACACACAGAGAGCCAGAGGAGAGAGAGAGAGGGAGAGGACAGATGGTTTGAACCAGAGAGAAGAAACAATCAGAAAGATGGGCGGAGGAGGTGGAGGGGGAGGGGGCTGGAGGGGGGTCTTCTTAAAGAGACAGGACTCATTTACCCCTTCACCTACATAATGCTTCCATGTACACCATTCCCTTTCCTTCACTTTCTCCTCATTTTTCCACCCTCTCCTTGTCCAATTTGAGCTCTGGGACAATGAGCCTTTGTCATTACATTCTTCCTTAGAATTTTTCTTTAAGCTGAAATGTCTGCTCTTTCTCTTCCTTAACCACCAGATCTTCATGTTCAGGTTACAGAGTCTTAAAGAAATGCAAATGGAAAAGTTTTATAAGCTTTGGTAGAACTATCTGCACGTTCAGTGCCACTGATTGCATTGTATCTATCACTGATTAAAGGGCTATTGTTGTGTCTTAGTTTTGCAGAAGAGACAGATTTACAGAACAATGGGAAAAGCAAAGCAGTAGAAGTCAAGGTATCCTGACTTTATTCCCTAGTGCGACTCTAGCTCTAATATCACTGTATCCTATGTGTCCCATAATTGAATTGGACACCATCTGGGTTTTTTTGTTTGTTCATCTGTTAAACATCTGTATTGTCTGAGCCCAAGCTAATGAGATCAACAAGATTATTTTGCAACAACCAACCAAAACCAAAGAGGATATTATACAACTGTTTCCGCAGGTCAAGTAATGCAGCAGTTGGTTTCGCAAACTAATCTGCATGCATTAAATTGGTGGAGTGGCCCTTTACAGATATGAAACGCTCATTTTCATGTAGGGCTTTTGTTTTAAATAGAAACATTTAATTTCCACTTTGATTCATTACACATTTTTCTTTTCGTTGTGTTTTAATGCTACAGCTGGTTGAGCAGGGGCAACTTTAACCCCATTATACAGTTTCCAAACCCCTGCATAAAAATCATATTACTATAGTAAATGCATAGATAAGCATAAACCTTCTCCTTTCTGTAAAGCCGGATATTGGGAATGTTTGGCATTTTTCCTTAACAAAACATCCAAAATCTGTATCAAAATTAAACCTGATTGTTAAAAATATCTCTTGCTCTTGCAGACTGTGTCAGAGCCATACGGCCTAGTATTAGCATGTAGGTTTGTTTCCAAAACACAATATGGCCAGTAATCCTACACACTGAACTCGAGAATGCACCTCTGCACTGGAGGACTGTGAATGTTGTCCTTTATTTCTTAGAGTGTACCCATGATGAATTGTGAGAGAAATGTATTAAGGCTGACTTTAAACTATCCAAAGCTATCCCTTGAAGTTAATTGCATCACTTCTCAGCGCAACTACAACTATGGAGCACAAAAACACAGCTGTCCCTATCACTGACTCTCAATTGCAACTGCTTCTCTCCCTCAGACAATTGATGGTTTAATGCAAATAGAGGACACAGACCAAACCACAAAATACATTCGTGGGCCACAGATATGCCAGCAGACAAACATGCAGAGCAGCAGCAGCCTGTCTAATCAGATTACATCTCAGCTATCTCCCAAACTGTTTGTCCAAGACGCCCTAGAAATGCAGTTCAGCTGACAGCAAAATTTAAAACACATGCATCCCTTTTCCAGTCGCTATCACTGGGTAACTTCATCTGTCTGTCCGTCTGCTTTCGTTTCTATCGTTTGGTCTCGGCTCTCTCGCGGAAAGGGCTGGAATGGTGCAGGGAACATGGCAACATGCCAAGGGAGAGCAAGAAAAGGAGGCAAAACAAGAGAGAGAGAGAAATGTACATACTGTACCAGAGAGAAAGAGAGAGCAAGAGAAAGAGAGAGAAAGAGAGAGAGAAGAGCACAAGAGAGAATGAAAGTATGAACACAGAGAAAGACGGAGAGAAAGAAGGATAAAGTCAGAGCATGCGTGTGGGCGAGCGAAGCAGGGAATCAGCGAGAGAGGGAGGACCTATCGGCTCCTCTGGTCTCGGCGCTGGGCGAACGCCTCCCTCGCTGCTCGCAGGTGCTGCTGCCAGATGATTGGTCGCACCCCCCTTGCTCCCTCCGCCCACCATACCCTCCTCCTCCTCGCTAGCCACGAGAGGGGAGGAAATCAACCCATAGCTTGCTTCTCCTTCGCCAAGCCTCATTCTCTCTCCCTCCCTTTTCTCTTTCTCTGTGTTGGTGTGTGAAAGCCCCAGCTACATGCACAGTTTCTCACATGCATGATACGTTTTGCATGCATTTACATTTTCAATGCTTTCTACATACTGCACTGAACAGGAAACAAGAAACACAACTGCAGATCTTCTTAAAGTTAGAGAATAGAATATGATAAACACATCCAATAATATCTGAACATCTGTCATTCCTAGTAACCACATCATCTAAAAGCTACAAAATACAAACAGAAACCTCGGGGAAAATAAGACAAACCCAAACTGCAAAGTAAAAAACAAAAGGCAGATACTGGGGAGAGGAACTTCAACTATGATTTTTTTAAGTGATACAGACCAGTTCCGTTAAGTGACGCATATTTTTCTGAACTCCTGACCGGTGCATTTTAGACAGATCTGAAATCACAACAGACTAATAAAAAAAATTCCACTGCTAAGACTTAAATGTTTTTTATAAAGTATTTCCTGCACAAACGGTGACACAAGAGAATCAGCCTCAAATACAGGTGCACAATCTTCACTATTTACCAATGTGCGCAGTAAAAATGTATATTATGATACAACTGGAGAATATTTTCAACAGATGTTACGAAGGTATAATTTGAAGCCGTTTTCACACATGAACTCTGGACAATGTCCGGATCTGTTTGTCTGGACATTGTTGCCCTTTGTCACATTTAGCAGACAACAGGAGATTGTCCTTGTTAGATGCATTCCCAGAACTGGAAATACTTAATTTGGTTTAGGTGTGGTGTTGGGATCTGGGTAGAGCATGCAGGAGGTTAGACATGACATAAATCAGCAGGCACACTCGCTCATTGAGAATTCTCCAGACAATTACCTGCTCTATTCACACACAGGCTGTCGGACATTACATGGACTTTGCACCATTGAGATGGTGGGGTAAAGTCTATTTAATGTCCGGTCCGACTGATTGGGGAATTTGCATTGTCACATACATCTCCTTCCAGCAATGTCGAGAAAAGTTCAAGGCTGCAGTGCATGTGCAAAAATAGCTTGTGTCCTGATAGACAACAAGGTGTGACTTTCATGCTTTAGCAGATTTTTCATAAGAAATTACAGGATTTTTTTTTTTAGGCTTTTTAAACTGTTTTCAAACATCTACAATTGCTGAGACGTCATGAGCCAATCACCACCAGCTCCAGTGGACTCTGACCTTCCTGCTCTAAACAGCACAGCAGCAACAGTTTCCATCATGGATGAGGACCAAACTAGTCAGTGACGATGGCATGAATGGGAAATTAGGGTGAATATAAATGAGCCAGTTAACAAAATAGCATGGCCAAACAGTAGTGTGTTTACTTGCTGTTGGTTTTCCACATGATTAAACCGATCATCTGAAACAAGTAGTAGTTTACTAATTCATTACCAAAAACCACTTTTGCATGATTAAATAACTGACAATTATGTCAATGTTAAATCACATGAAGGGCAGTGCAGTAATTGAAACGCGTACAAAATGGCGATAGAGAACGACATATCCTGCAGTGTTTAGCAGATGAGAAATGGTTGGTTAGAGGCATTTCTTGATGTTGGTTAGACGTGATGTGCATTTGCATGGAGGTGTAGAAGATGTGGGACGTATACAGGCAGAGTGTAATACAAAGCTACTATCTGTAACTGTATCTTACAGGAAGTGGGCGGGGCACAGAGAACAAGTAGCCACAAATTGCTTCATTTTCTTTTACATTCAGACATTATACATGTATAAATTATGTATATGCTTTTACTATGTATAAATGATTTTGCCAGGATATAATTTTTGAATCATGCACCTTAACAACTACATTGGCCCAAATGTAGAACCAGTCTAAGCTATTCATTTAAGGAGAACGTCAAGCAAGTTAGTCAAGCAGCATTATGGCTAATAATAACACATAATGCTACACTATGTAGGAAAGAACGTATTACACTGGTCCTCTCTATTCAAAAACAATATCTGATGGTGTCAATATGTAAATGTCTCAACCTTTTTATAACCTAGTTTCCAGAAAAACATATTATTTTATATTCAGCAGTTCATGTTATATTGAAGTCCAACCGTGAAAAAAAAAAAAAAAAAAACCTATTATCCTAAGGAAAAAAGAGCTGTGTCACTGTTAATGTTCCCGGTTAAACTGAATGGTGAAACTAGAGCAGGAGGTTTGTGAATAACGTTAAAAAGCAAAAGACAACAGGCCATAATTGTTAATTGGGTCATATTGCATGATTGAATAAAAAGAAAAAAATAGGAATATGAATGCAATGGGAGGACATCCACGTGAAAATGAAGTGTAAATAACAAAAACCTGATATGCTATCTGGGCTGTTTTTCACTTTTGTGACAGTCTCTAACTTCAGCTTGTGTAGTCTCAGGTCGCAGACTCAACGCATCTATAAAACCTGTTTCTGTGAAGTTGAGTAAAAGCATTTATGCTCATTTACAAGCACTGTTTCTCCACCACAGAGCAGTTAGGCATGGACGCATTTCTGCACTCCAAGTAAGGCTGTGGAGGTTGTCATCTTGAGCTACTGTTTACCTACCTACCCATCCTACTTCGGACACTATATCTACTATATCTACAGCTGCACTCAACTGAACTTTTTTAATCTAACCTGTTTTCCCCTTATCTTTTAGTTTGTGGCCCATTTCAATCAAAGGTGATCATAGATCTCAGAAACATAGACACATGCTCTATGTTTCCACACACACGCAATCCCATCTTTTAATGAGAAAGTACTGCTCGATAGGACCTCCCAAGTTAGCTGAAGATGAATCCAGTGTTTTAGTTTTACATTTAAAAGGAATAAAATAATTATTTCTTGTACAACATTTTTTTGTGTGTTTTTCCAACTCATAAAATCTAGAATCTATAACAAGAGCCCAAATCAATTTTATCGGGAGCACAAGGCTAAAGAGCTGGGGAAAATTTGTGCCCCAATTACATCATATGATGATACAGGTTTTGGAAACATTCTACTGGACTTATTAGGCATAATGGTTCAGTCTTGATGATGGAAACTGTGGCTGGTCTACAGCTGAACAAATCCCATGTCCTTCAGGAAGACTGAAATGGGGTTGAAATCTCTAGAAAAAATACTGAGGAGTGTTTTTTTGGGGGGGAGATGGGTCAAACTAAAAATCATCTTTACAGTCAGATGTGGACGGTACCTAAACTACACCCTAAATATACTATATAGCAGTGGCATGCTCAACCTGATGGTGGACTCATTACAAATGCATATATAGAGCTTTTGCCTTGGTTTTACAACTTTTTTTACATTATGGAGGTTGTTTTGTAGTTTCCACAAATTCCAAATATATCAAACAGCATGACTATAAAATGATGCCAGAAACACGTAGAATCTAGCTGATGCAGCCATTAAAAACAGACATTGTGGGTCTGAGTGCCTCCCTCACATATACAGTAGCTTCGCCCTACTGCTGGAAAAAGCCGATACTAAGTATATAATGTCATTATTGATTGTGAGGAAATGATACTTAGAATTTTGAAGCCACTTTAAGGAAAATATGTGAGAATATCAGGCTTATAGACGATATTCCCAACTGGTTAACACGTTTAACTGTCACACCGTAGAGTTATTCGGAAGTGATGTCCACTGATGACAGAAAAACTGGGATCTTCATCCGTCCTCCATGTTTCTTTTTGCAATTCAAATCTTAAAGCAGCTTTTTTTTTTAAAAAAAATCAAACCACACTCATTATAAAAAAGATCTTCCAACAGAGAAGTGATGACAGTGAATGTGTTGACATGCCCCACATTTTAAAGCTCGAGAAACACAAAGACTAGGCTGGTTTGTAGAGCTACTAAGAGACTAAATTCTGCTGATTTGAATTTCAAACACTTGATCGGACTGAGATGATTTGAAAATTTTGTCAGTACGGATGTGACAGAATCTATCAGACTAATGGGCTGGAAATGATAGAAGGAAAAACTGAAAGAATAAGTCACAAACCAAAACCAAGTGGTGTTGCTGCAGTTTGTGATGATCATGGATGGATGGATGGATGGATGGATGGATGGATGGGTGGATGGGTGGATGGGTGGATGGATGGACTAGGAGGAGGAAGGGAACCTCACAGAAAAATATCTGGTTTTTAAGCGGGGAACAACAAGCATGGGATGGGAGGGACACAGTTTGTTTTATCTTTTCACCAAACACACGCTTGTGGGAAACTACTGTATGTTTTATGGTTTTCCAAACACCTATTTTCTTTTAAATATTTATTCCTTGAGTGCATCAGAAGAGATACTTAGAACACAGAAGGATTAGCAGAAGAGAAATGGTTATATAAGGCAACTACAGGTGCAGTCCCCCGACGCATTTTTTCAGTTCTGAAACAAGAAAATCCAACTGCATATTTTTTGCAGCTGCAAAAACAAAAAGGGTGCAATAATTATCAAGCTCTACAATAACAACAAAAAAAATAGGAAAATACATTCTACTGCTTAAGACCTTTGTCATTTTTCTGATGTTCTTGAATGAAATCAGAATAAACATTCATTTCCATTTTGCTGCCCATGCCAGTGCACTGTACATCAAAGGGTGGAGTTAAGGAATTATGCCAGAAATAATCCAAAGACAAGATGAGCTTTAGTTGAGTAAAATATTACCCAAGGAGGGAAGATGGTTGCCAAACAAACCTGGTCCTTTATTTACAGCTCTATCAAGAGATTAGAAGACTCTACAGACTAAACATGTAAGCAAGGAGACATTTCTCCTTTCTAGTACAATGTATGAAGATTGGAACCATGGTGACCCCTTTCAATTTAAAGATTCTCCCATCTCTTATCTATTTATTGTTAAAGACTGAAAACAATAAGTCACCAAATAGTTAGCTCCATGCACCTACATAAAATGTAAAATATGGCACATTCTCTATTTAAAAGACACTTGATCATCAGGACTTTTTCTCTAATCTCGGCTGCCTCAAAAACGTTCAGTCCATGTACAGATGATGTGGTTTCTGCTACTATTTACATTGTCTTAGCATACAGCAAGATTACTTTGCCATTACCTGAAAGATGCCGAAGATTATCTGCAGCAATAGAAACATTTCCAGTAGATCCCTGTACACGCAAGAAGCACATTCTGAGGAGTGGCTTTCTGTCTAACTCACATGGAGCAGATTTGTCTCAGCATCACACTCAATTCATTACCAGAGTGGAAATCACATCAAACACAGGTAACTGAAACCTTGTACTACAACTCAGTGTATACATTCTTTAAAAATAAAAAAATATGTAAGCATGTGTTAAAAAAATGCCAACATTTCTAGAGTCCTGTGCATAATGGATTTTGATTTGGTGTGTGTGTGTGTGTGTGTGTATGTGTGGGTGGGTAGGGTGGAGGTGGAAGTGGAGTGGAAACGACATTATTCCTATAAAAAATATGGCAATCCTGATCTTCTTTGTAGCACGCTGCAAGCTAAAGATAATGACTACATTTGGTGTCAGAGGTCAGAACTTGCCATAAGATTTTTGTTGACAATACAACTCCCTTAGCAGTACACACACAACCAAACGCACACATTTCTGCCTCCATAACTAAACATTGAGTCCATACAAATGTACTGAGGAAAAAAATGGTAAAATTTTGACATTAGGCAAAGTTACAACATGAAAGTTACCTTATTTGGCAGTAATTTAACTGTAATCAAAATTTAATGAGCGAGGGAAACCCAACTAGACTTCAATATTAACTATCTAAATAAAATCACATTTTACATGTAATTTAAATTTGATTACATTGGGTGCAAATATCTGACTAAAACAGTAGTTATTTATAAACCTAATTTATTGAGTACATTTTGTTCTGTGTGTCATTTTAAATAAAAACATGTAATCATTTTTGCTACATTCACTCTAACAACCCATTGAGGAGATTGAAATACGTCATTTTTATGTGCTTGGTTGCTGCAACAAAATGTGATTGTGCAGACTGGATCCACAGGATTTTAACAAGAAGATTTTCAAAATTAAATTAAGAGTTGAGACACTAAAACTAAAAGTTTACCAGCAGTTCCATTTGCTCACCCCTCCTTCACACCCACCTTTTCTCATTTACAATCTTAACTGTATGTGATTTTAGGTGGGCGTCACTACTGTTTTAAATTTGCTTTGCACCCACAATAGGCATTCTATACATTTTTTTCTCTCTAAAGAGGGTGGCGATTCCCAATGACCACCCCCCTCACACACACATCCACACTCACACACACATCCACACACACACAAACACACACTTCAGCCCTCCATTCTTGCACCCCTCCCCGCTCTTCCTTTACCACTCTAGCTTCCCAGCTTCCACAACCCCTCTGCAGCCTGACACACATTCCAGCTAGCTTCCTGATGAATATAGCTATAACCATCTCTGAAATTTAAAACTCTTCCATCCATCCATACAGACACACACACAATATACATGTCCACAACATAGTCAGGGGTCAGGGGCAGCCAGGGCTGGCCTCTGTTTCAGCTTAGGAGGCGTTCAGCGTTGACACTTGCAGAACAGAAAAAACGAATACAACTCTAGATTGAACCCTCATTAAGCTGCCACCCCCACCCCCACCGCCCTCCCCAAAAGGGTTTGTTCCCCCTGAAACCTGCTCCTCCCACACAAACGCACACCTCCACTGAGGTTCCATTTCAGAAAAAAAACAGTATCAGAGCAACTTTATGGCATTGAAGCATGCACATCACAACAATAATGTCTTTTAAACAAATACAACGACAGCACTTTCTTTCTGAGCCATAGGGCACCCACTACGCATAGTAACAACACCCCTGCAAACTTCAACGTAGTTTTAGGGTCGTATTTAAAGGAAAATATTCAAATGATATCAAACAATTGAGTTGTCTATTTAAAAGTGGACGAAAATTATACGATTTGCTTTATTTTATTTCGTTTGAAGCACATGCCGTCAAAAACTCAAATGAACGTGCGTTGCGAAACGCCCCACTGCTGTTGTTTCACAAATGGTTTATTTTAAATATTTACAAAATAATTTAGTAAAACATCGTTCGCCCAAATGTGTCCCAAACGCGTGTGGATCCTGAAGCTGAACAGATGTTTGACATAAATAATTTAACACGATAAATTTGTGCCATAATTTGGATAATTTGGCTCTCGTTGGCTGAACGGCCATTTTAAGACAAGGCTTCCAAAAATTGTAAGTCGTGATTTTAAACCCTCTCCTGCTGTTTTCACTTAAAACACAAACACTTTAACACGCGAACTGGGCCAGCTGTGCTGCTACAGGGCGAGCCGGGCGCTGAATAGACCCGGAACGATACAGTGAAAAAAGAGAGAAGCAGCAGCAGCCTGCACAGTGTTCCTGCTTCATTCAGAGCTTCGCCATTTTGCCCTCACTGCCTGACGTGGAGTGACTCCTATCTGCGTGGACGCACCACGTGTTGTGGAGCCACGGAAGGCCTCGGTTCGCCCAGGGTGGACCCCTTGCTCACAAATCACCTTTATCATTATGGCTCTTCAAGGTTATCACAGAGAAGGTCTGGGACTCTTTTCACGCAACCACAACGCCATCAGAATAATTTACCGACCCGCTGGGAGATTAGAAGATATTACAGCCTGCTGCCATGTTGGTTCCCTGAGCATGGCGAGTTTGACAATAATTTGCGAGATTCGGCTTCACTGCCTAACACCATTCATCTGCAGAAAGACCACACTGTTGGTATTTTTTACCACAGCCATGTTGCAACATTTCTACTGTGCGCTTGTGGCGCACGGCGGGCGCCCAAAAACCGGCTCAAATTTTAAATTTTGGCCACAATCACGCAAAACCACATGAATACTGTTTACACCCAATAACAGCATTTATTTAAAGCCAATAGCACACCCATAGGGTGGAATCTACGTCTACTGGCCATTTTGATCATGGGACACACACATTACGCACACATGTGGCCAAATGGCGGAACATGGAGAACTGCGCTCAGTGCTCACCTCGTATCTGTGCCAAAGGTTACAGGCATGAATGATGGGCAATAGGCGAATTCCATAATGCTTTTAAAAGCAGGTCAAGTCTGGCTCTCAGCACAGAGCAGCTGATCCACAATGGACTCCAGTTTATCCCCTGAACCGAAAAAACTTCATTTAAAAAAAGCGCTACAGGTACAGTGTTACCACTAAAACGCTTTAGACTCGCGATCAACCAAAAGGACGTTTTGCTGTATAATAAATAAAACATGTACACCACGATCCTGTTTTGATTACACATTTGGCAACAAAAGAGCTTAAAATAATTATTACACTCAAAATACACGTGTGTGCTTCACAAGAATTAGATGTAACACAGAATTAACTTGCAATTATTTTTTAAAAATAATTAGGGCTCCATTAAATTACGTAAACGTCCACATTCCGACTGAAAGTATAATATAAAGTTAGAAATTAAATGAAATAAAATAATCAGCACCTTGCATTTCACTAACACATTAAAAAGCATGAATTTAAAGTCTGATTTGCAGCCAGAGGTGAATGTTATTCAAACATGTACACTTATACACCACAGCAATTTTGGCAAAAGCTACATGCATGAAATCAATGTGAA
This sequence comes from Dascyllus trimaculatus, assembly GCA_024666655.1. NCBI lineage: Eukaryota > Metazoa > Chordata > Actinopteri > Pomacentridae > Dascyllus > Dascyllus trimaculatus. Next base: position 9,854,977 of record CM045458.1, read on the forward strand.
TATTACTCATATTATTATTGCATATAGTAATGCATTCCAGAAGAGTTCAGAAAGTTCCCAAATATAACCAGTAAGCCATCGTACTACACATACACGTTTCCTAACTGCTAGTGTATTTTTAATTCTAGTTAAAGAAATAAAAAGTGTAGTTAGATGAAGGGCACGGCCTGCAGCCTGCTGGTCGTGCTGAAAGCCCAATGTGATGACTGTGCAAAGAATATTAGGCTAGGCTATCTGTACGTAGATTCACGCTGCACCACTTAATCCAACACCAGCGTTTGAAATGACGAGAAATAAACCCAACCACACAGCAGAACACAGCACAGCACGGCAGGCACGTAGCTAAAGCTGTCACAGCTTAGTTCCACAGCAATGGCCGACAAAGTTGAGGCTCCACACAGTCACACCAAAACACCAGCAAACACAACGAAGCTAGCCACTCCACGCCTCCACCTGGACCTGAACACAACGAAGACGCACAGGCACGTCTCCACTGACCACCCAGTGCAAATTAATCAAGTTTTCAGTTATTAGTCCATGTCAGAAAGGCCTGCATAAGGTGATGCAACACATGAAAGGTTTTTGAGAGGAGGGGGAGGGGTGGTGTGAGTGCTCCATGCTGTTTCGTACCTTTGCTTCTTGGGGACGGAGTGCTCGACCTCAATACGTTTCCCTTGAAGTTCCAGTCCTGAGAAACAAACAAAAAACACAACGGTTTCAGGACCACAGTGTGGCTACATGCTAACTGTTTACTAGCTGTTCAGGCCTATCATGGAGGGATATGCTGTGTTCAGGGTGCATAGCTAAAGTGGAAGACCATTTCACAGCTTTTACACAGCTAACTTTTTTATATATACATAAAACAAACACTAAAATGAAGCTGAGGAAAAATGTGAGTTGAGCCAGGTTCAAAGGGCACGGAACATGACTCGAGTCGTGGAGCAAGTGAATAGTGTTCGGCACGTCACTTTGCGCCTCACAACCGTTACTTACACCCTCAGAGATACAGTGTGACAACCATGCGGTTTAATTTCTGCTTTAGTAAAAATGATTCAGGCTCACATGCTGTATAAAAAGGGCTGTCTTGGGAGTTTCGTGAGGGTTCGTGTGGAAGAGGCAGAGGGAGCTGACCGGCATGGCGACCTTGCCTCCTCACGTTACATATGTAGGAAATCATGGGGAATGGGCTACAGAGCACTGACGCCACGGGGGTAACCGAGCTTTATGATACCGTTGAGGCTTTATCGTTAATTTTGGATTCATGGAGGTGAGAGGCCTGCTTTTGGCAAGTACACAAGGTAAGATATTTTCTATCTTTGTCATAGTGGACTGTCGGCTTAAAGGGGGAGGGGAGGCTGCAAGGCTTCATTCTATATCACAGCAGAGTAGGCCTACTCAATCCACGCTGCAAGACATCAAAACGCCACTCATGTGCACATAGCTAGAGAAGCTATAATTATCACATGGTTGTTATAACCTCTTGTGTTAAATTGCAACAGTGTCAAGTAGAACTGTACGTTCGCCACCATCTCTGTTACTGTATAGCTTTACACTACGTGTGTCCCTCCCCCCTGCAAAAGTTGAATGGCTCCCCAGGGTGTGTATTTCTTCACACACCACAATTCATTTCAATAAATTTACGCAGTAAAATAATGGTGTGAATATATTTTTATTCTACACGTAGAAGCCTCGGATGTGAACGGAGAGTGAAACTGGGACACACCGCTGAAGGTGGGCATGCAGCCGGCTACCGGCGTCTAACGTTTCTCCATATAGAATGAATGAAACTAAAGGTGGTAAGAAAGAGGGGTCGTTGGCGGTCAGTAGTCCACCTTAACTCACCAGTACACGTCTCGATAGCCTTCATGGCCCATTGATCGTCCGGACAATCCACAAATGCATAGCCGGTTTTCATTAGAAACTGTCCGGAGTATGGGATCTTGTGGTCGTCAAAGGTTTTTCCTAAGTCCTCAGCAGTCACGCTGTCGCTTAGATTCCCAATGTACAGCTTGTGCATGATGGAAATTGTTTTTCCGAGTCCAAAAACGAAAAAAAACAAAGCCCGGAATAACTAAAATTGAAGCCAGCAAAAAAGTTTCTCTCCTGAATTTGCTAATAGCGCAACAAGACAAGCTATTGTCACACTTGCCACTCTAACCCAAAGTGGAAATCACGCTAGAGGGTAAAATATCTAAAAAGAATATCTAAAAAGAAGGGTGCAGAACGAAACAAACGTTAATTTTGGGAGGCAAATTAAAATAAAAAAATAATAATTTCAAAAGTAGAGCCAGATGGTCACGTTGAATTTAGCCGTAAATCCAGTCGAATAAGTGAAGCAGGAGAAGAAATGAAATCCCTTGACTTGCAGCCGGCCCCAGCAGACGAATAAAGCCTATAGCCTCTCTATCGCACTGTGGAGGAGGTGGGTTGTACTGGGTGGATTTGATGATGGTTCTATGGTGGAAGAGTGGGAAAAACTATGGCGGGATCAGATCGGGAGAAATGTTTTCCTCTCTCTCCGCCTCTCTCTCTCTCTAGTTTTCTACCCTTCCCTCTTTCAGCGATCCGCCTGCTGCCGGCAGAGGGGTGACGCCGCCCCTCCACCGACTCCACTTCACGTTTTTTTTTCCTTTTTTTGTTTGCAAAGAGGAAACCACGTGGTGTATTTGGAGTAGGTTAGAGAGAGGAGGAAGGGGAGGGGGCATCCCCCTCTCATCCGAGGGTATTCACCAGATGAGCGCGTGTGTAGCCTATAGCCTGTGTGTGCGCGCATGGGCACACAAACCGAGGCTTGCAGTTCCGTGCTGTCCTCCCTCTGTTCTGTACTGTACACTGCACGGTGCAGCTTGTGTGCTGCACAGGAGCTTTTATGCAACACGACGTGGACACACATGCGCTTTATGCGGTCCTGCTCGTGCAAACGAAGATTAGACTATATAGAGAGCCAGTAATGTGAACTAAAAGCTAAAAGCGTTGAACTGTTTTTTATTACCTCATTCACTTCGCCCAACACCCCCTCTCTGTCTATCGTAGCTGTAGGCCTAGGTGGCCAAAAAACGCTTTACATTTAAATAACAAGGCACCGCCTGCTGATTCTATAGCAGCACCCCCACCTCTTGGCCGTTCCCGCCCTCTGGATGAATATGATGCGTGGTAAAGAAGTTAGTAGAGATGATGTTACATAAATGACCTATGGTGAACCTCAGGCTGTTTGGAACAGCGGAACAAAAGGTCCAGGGCCCCACTTTGCTTCAGGGGTCGCAGGGGTGCTGCTGCTGGAACCTGTGGAAACCCTCGACTCACTACATTTTTACCTACACACACGCCACCCCTGAAACAAAGTATCAGTTACGGCGGCAACACAACGTAACTACAGCACAGGCTGCTGTAGCAAGGCGGGTGCGGATCTGAGTAGCTCCTAGTTAGCGTTAAACTGCACCGCCCCTCTGCTTTTATGACACTTTATACAATTATCGTGGTAGTAGTTGGTCAGTAAGGTCATTGCTTCTAATACCCAGAGTTTTAAATACAACTTGAGCAACGTGGGCCCCACCCAAGCAGGCGTGTTAGCTTCAGTCTAATCTGTTTTAGCGTATTTCTGTGTGAGGGGCGCAGAGGAAATGGCAGTATGGCGCAGTCGCCGGGCTACAGCACCGCACACACCGCGCGCCCCTCTGCGTGGATGGAGGCTCTCAAAATGGAGGCAGTGACTGATGCACCGGCAGGCCTCTCCCCCACTCACATGCGCGCAGTTTGGCTGGCGTTCACGTTGGTGCTCTGATCTCTCCGTGCCACAGTTCTGGTATGAATTTCGCCAGGTCTGGAGTTGGTTTTGAAAGGTCTCTCTTTGCTGTGTGGGAAAGGCTGGTGAGACTTTGTAGCCTTACTGTACACGCCCGCAGGGTACGTGGCAATGTTGTGCGCTCGCTTGGTTAGAAAATGGCTCCTATGCACAAAATGGAGCCAAACCCTCAAAGTGGTTGTATAGCAACTGTTGAATCACCATGGCTGGCACTCAAAAATTGAAGAAAATTTTATAACAAAAACAAATATTTTTCATCTGCTTGTAGAAAGAATTCCGCTGCTTTGACCATATTTGGCTGTGAACGCAGAAAATGAAATTGTCAGTTTTTCAAACAAGTATTTAAGTTTTTCTTTGAGTGCCGTTTATTTCAGGCGAGTTTTCTTATATTCAAGATAGTTGTATATATGTGTGTGTATAATGCTAAAAAAAATATATATGGATATAGGCTATAGTCTATTTGGAACATAGTAGAATTAAATTATGAAAATTCATATGTTAAACTTGAATTAATCCAATGATCAAGTCCAGCATTAAAACCATCAGTGTGACACATGTCAGTCACAGCAGTGTCTTTTAAATGGCCCCAAGTGCAGTAAAGAAGAATAAAAGAACATAATGTTATACAGATTCTGAGCCTTTAGTGCTAAAGCCAAAATACATTCTTGTTATACATGTAATTGCCTTTTATTCTCTGTTCATTCTGCTACAGATTCAGTGTACTCTTTCCACCTCAAGTTATCCCCCCACCCCCACCCCCCGACACACACACTTTTTTTCTTGCCCTGAGATGGCTTGAATGGCTCTCCCCAACCCCCCTTCTCTTTCTTTTTCTAAACACAGTCACATGCTAGGGTTTCTCGGGGTCAAATTGTCTTAGGAGCAACATATTTTGAGACTTTAGTATGAAAGGGGAGTTAGTGACTTTCCTCCCGTATTTGTCAAAACTTAAAAGTGGATTAAGATTGAAAAATGAAATAGGTGTTTTAGATACCATTTAAAGGTTTGAACAAAATGTTAGTAAAAATTGTTTTTGTACAAATTTCTCTTTTGTCTGACTCAGTAGTCACAGGTATCCCATAATAATGTAGTTCATACTAATGTTTTGTTCCTTTTGCAGAAAAAATCTACGAAATTGTATGACCAGTAATTCGCCAGTCTGACTTTAAAAAATACAAATGAAGAAAGTGCTTATAAGTCATAGGTCAAGCTTTTGACTGTCTTTTGTTAAAAATTCTGAAATCAAGCATTTCTGTTCCTCACAGTGGCAAGCAGAGTTAAAAGTACACTTCTAGAGATTATGACCCTTGAAGTACAGACAATTCTCAGCTCACTCTTGAGTCCTGTCCATATTCTGTGAACCACAAAAATCACTATTTCACTACAGTATTTATAGTTTGCCTACTCTGTGCTTACCTGGAAATTCCTCTCCATTCCAACACGCAACAAAAGCACCTCTTCTAGTAAAACCTGCCTGCTGTCTTTTTCTTCCTTTCTCTGTTGTGTATATAATCATCATGTGGACACTGGAATATTTCCTCAGGTGAAACTACCTGTCTGGAGGTAAGAATCACAAAATACATTCACTTTTTTTTATACAGAGTACCAAAAACCTTAATTGCAACAGGTGTTGCAGCATCTAGAGTTGACTCCAAGGCTGAAACAGTTTCAATAAAAGTTGGGTTTGAAGCTGCTTTTGTGGTGAATGAAGAATTTTTAAAACACTAACAACACATTACAAGTAAAAGTGTACTTAATGAATTAAAAGTTTAAGTACACATGACACAGGAAAATGGACCCTTTAAGTGTTGTACTATTGCTGCATTGTTATTACTAATGCAATAATGTGTATTTTATAGCACTTATCTGCTTCAGGTCAAGCTGATTGTTTAGGCTGCAACTGAAGAAGAATCTGCCAGTTACCATATTATCATATTAACAATTTATTCTACAACACACTAGAGAACAGAGACATCACAATTCCCTAGGCTCAAGCTGATGTCTTCCAATGCCTGGTTTTGTCCAACTAAAAGGCAAAAATCCAAACATACTCAATTTCTGATAATGTTAAGGCAAAGAAAATTGGTAAATTATTCACATGAATCCAGAATATCACGTATGGAAAATTTGCCAAAAAATGATTTAATGATCATTAGTTATCAAAACAGCAGCTGATTAAGATGCACTCTGTTGATGAATTTATTGACAGGGCTGGATTATTCTTAACTATATATCATATTTTTGTGAGTGGAATATTTTAATCTGTAAATAAAGTCAATCAAATAAATGCACAGATGAAATTAACTAAAAAGCAAACTACCGAAGTAAAGGTGCTTGGTTGCACACCAACATAAATTCCTTCATTATACACCTAGAAGGAAGACAAATCAGGAAATGACTCTTTTTGTACCCCTGCACTTCCTAAAGACTGCCATCAATGGCATCACAAGACCCTGTCAAACAGTCTTCCTTCCTTGTGTATGTGCTGGGGGAGGGGTTGATAGGCGGAGGTCAAAGGCTGTGGAGAAACAGGGTGAATTGGGCGGGAATGCAGAAGGAGGAGACAAACAGGCTGGGGAAATGCAGAAGGGTTAATGTTCATCTCTGCTCTCGACACTTGTAATGTGAGATCACTGCATTGCAGGTAATATTCTTCCTCCTGAAATCACATTGTCTCTTTAAACTGTTGTATGATGAGGTAATAATGCTTGTTTTGGGACTCCTACTTCATGCACAGACATTTCATCCTCTGTTTACAGCTGCTTTGTGAAATTGCCAATAAACAATGACAGAAACAACCTCTGTTTTCCCATCCAATTATGTGCTGAATCACATTCCAAACTGGAGCAACTTTACCTGCTTTGGATCTTTGTATGTTTCCTGATGGTCATTTCCCATCCTGACTTTATTCTGTTGATCACATGTTCGTCTCTGTTGGAGCTGAACCTTCAGGGAGACGAGTGTAAGCTGAAAAGCCATCCTGAGAATTCCACTGATGTGAAACTTATAATTGAAAGATTAGAGGAATTTTATGATGAATTCAGTATTAAGATTTACAGTAACTATACCATTTACATTACAAACCAGCACAGCTTTAAAGGATAAGGCTAGTGATGTTCTACACTGTCATCAAATCTAATGAAAAGACCAAAACCAACAACAAATGTATCCTACTAACAACTATTGTGCATATATCAAAGCCTCATATCTTATTCCTCTCTGCCAGAGATCTATTGCTGTACCAAAACTATTTACAGAGGTATGTTCCTTCAATACCATGAATACACACACTGTATTTTAATTTGACTCAAAACCACGTACACTCTTCTGCTGAACCAAATTCCTCAATAGTGCGCTGAATGCAGATTAATCCACTGCTTAAAAAGTCTCCAGAAAATTGACTTCTGATTATTTTACACAAACTAAAGTAATCTGCTGTTTAAGGAAACTACTCAACCTTAAAAAAAACATAGAAACTATTTACTTGTAGACAGATTTTAAAGATTTACATCATTAGAAACAGATTTAGGACTCAAACATACAGACAGCATAGAGAAGTTGGAAAGAGACAAACAAACTGTTTTTTTTCAGAAGACATCCATGTTATCCTTTAATTTTAAGATCTCTCGCATAAAGAGCAATTACAGCAACCCATCATTGGTTGGAAAAATATTTTAGTATGATGTTGCCAGAGAATGAGGTGAGAGAAAAGCAAAGGCAAGAATCAAAAATATTGTTTTTTACACAAATCTGATGTTCCATGTAGGTTTTAAACATCAAACTGCAGCCAGAATTTCCCAGTCAAATTGAAAAGTCACTGTCTGGCAGTAGAAGGGGAAAAAATAAGGAACATTGTATATCTCCAAATGAAAAGGAACCAACGTCATTTAGAAAATGCAAACTGGCTGCTTTTACAGGCTCCAAGAGCATTTCCGTCACCCAGAAGACGAACCTCAATTCAGATTTTTCCTTACGGTGATCCTCCTGTAGAGTGTGCAGGTAGAAAATATCTTGTGTGTCTTCAATGACTTCCTACAGAAACAAACAGACTGAGAGGAACAGTCCTCATTAGACGGCTTGTACTGTAATGATGAGGCTGCTCAGGCAGAAAAAGTCCCTTCGTCCAAAAGAAAAGACCTTGTTCAAAACCTAAATAATGAGGTCCACGCATAAGCTTTCATAGCTGAACAAGAACATTTCTCAGTAGATTTTCATTTCTGGTACATAATGACAGTTAAATATGTCTTTTGCAGTGTTAAGGCCCACTGTTCACTAAATTGTGAAAATTTCCTTATATACTGCAATTTATGTCCTTCAACCTAGAGAGAGTACTTAACAAAAGATTATATGATTTAGTCAACATCTAAAATGTCGGTCATTCCAATCCCATTCCTTCAGTGAAAGCTTGTGCACATAATAGGTATAGTTGCATTTATGCATCTAGACTCAATTTACTTGCTCACCAGTAGCAGTCCTTTCTTCCAATGCTCAACTGCCTCCTTTCCTCCAAGATCCTCTTCTCACACTGTCAGAAGTTAAAAGAGAATGACATGTATGTCAGTTATGTGCAAGCACTCTTCCTGTTCCAGTTCAAAATGTGTTGATTGCATGTATTCAAATAATTTCCATGCATATTTGCTGTAGTGAGAGCAGACACAGGATGTTGGCTGCTGCTTGACTAATGAGATCCACCATCAGTGTGCAGAGACAGATTGTTACAGCCTGTACATTATTTCTGTTCATTTTACCTTTTCTCTCCAATTATTTCCTCCCCTGGCACTCTCCTATAATATGACCTCAGACATACATTTCTAGCTGCTTTGAACTTTGGCCTCCTGACTCTCGGCTGTTTGTAACTTTTACAGTCCAGAAAATTAAGTTGTGTGACCTGTTGTGCAACTAACAGTCTCAACATGTAAATGTGGAAGTGCCAGTATTAACTCCATTAATTATTTGTCTGTATGTGTGTACATAATGTAGTGCAACTGTCTGCTTTGCATTCTTATTGCACTAAAATACATAGTTATGACAGATCTTTTCCTTGAAGTGAAAACTAGACAGATGTGAGCAAACAGAAATCAGTGAAGAGAGCCGGTTTCATTACACATGTGCTTCGAACACCTGCCAACAAAATATCTGCATCTTTAAACACAAGTTTTAGACGAATGTTTCCTTTAAGTTTAACAATAAAGTTTACTTAGTTATCAGCAAATTGAATATTTATTTTTAAGAATGAAAGAACAACACTTCTTTAAAGTTCATTCCTAAGCCAAAGGTTCATTTAGCAATGGTGGAGGAAGTATTCAGAACATTTACTTTTACCAAAAAGTAGCAACACAAAGTATGAATAAAATATTCTGCATTCAAAAAGTTAAGTCAGTAAAAACTAAAGTACTAGTACCGAAAAATACTTTAAGGATCCAAAGGGAAAGAGGTGAAAATGCCGGATGGCCTTTTTTTTGTGATAATCGTTATTATTAGAATAATGCAGTTAGAATTTTTGATGGCATCACTGTATAAGTGTAAGTCAGACTAATGTTACCTACTTCATTTATGATACATCACAATGTATTTCTTGATTACCGGTACATTTTTTGTATTAATAATCTGTCAGGTGATTAAAAATAAATGTAGTTGAGTAAAAAGTACCACATTCCACCTTGAAAAGTAGCAGAGAAGTGTAAAGTAGCTGAAAATATAAATAATTCAGTAAAGTACAAACTACTTTCAACTGTACTCAATTACAGAACTTGTTCATGTCACATGATATTCATTGCAGGTGAAGTGCATAAACAGTCCCTAATTTTTTATTTATTTTAACTTATTTAAACTTTGATTAGAATTATGTTTAGTAACAGTTAAATATGACTTAAAATTATGCAAAACTAAAGGACAGAGTATGTGGTAAAAGAAAACAATCCAGTAAAACAGTGTACATATATAGTTACTTGATGTCAAGTAACAAAAAAGTGTAAGGTGCTCAGAAAAAATGGAAATTCAAACAACTGCATTTCAATGACAAGGAAGCACCTGCTGTGATAAATAAAAAAAAACAACTCCAGAGTACCTAGTACATGGACCTTAAGAAGGTCAGCTGCTGCCATTTATAAGGCCAGTTCCACAACTCACCTAACTTTTTACTCACATTCTCAGAGGTTTCAACCGCCTTCAGTTGTTTGTTCAATCACATAATCAGTGGAAAAAGATAGTCGATGGACCCTTGAGTTAAGATTTTTAGCCAGTGTTTGTGATCTCTCTCTCTCTCTCTCTCTCTCTCTCTCTCTCTCTCTCTCTCTCTCTCTCTCAAGATCATGTACTTAGGTATCACACATCAGCTGCATTTGTGTGTTGTTTACACATGTGGCTTCCCATTCTTATTGTGTTGTACTGGGAATCGCATAAGTCATCAAAAAATGGCACTAAAATGAAACAAAAACAAGAAAGAAATAATTTGTTACGGCTTTTTGACTATATCATCACCTCATGCCATTCACCTAATGCATGCAAGTATTTTGAGAAAGAACTGGATCCAATAACAAAATAAACTACAAATCTCTCAAGTCAGTTCTGATATGTTCTGAACTGGGAGATTATACAGAATCATTCTCTGGCATTGAGTTAAAGCACTTCTTTTTAAAAAAAGCCCCCTCCAGACATATTATAAGATCCAACAAAATAAATATCCTGCTTTAGAAAAGCCTTTGCCTAACATATTTTTCTAGAACAAACAAAAACTTTCAAATTGCATCTCCTCCTTCTTACTCACTGAAAAATACCTGAACATGTTCATTTCAAAGGAGAATGACTTTCTTCCTATCAGGGGATGAAATGTGAAAGTAAACTCTGCACAGTGCACCGAGAACACCAGAGTCAAGTCAGCAAAATGTATTTTTGAGACATTTTTTTGAAAAATAATTAGACTTTATTTTCTTACTCAAAAAAAGGGTGACCAACCTTTTTCGTTGAAATTACAGCAGGGAGGCTGAGAATTTTTCACACTGAGGAACCTGGACAGACGTGCCTGGAAAAGAGAGCAATTGTTTATTCATGGTTAAGTTACAAACAAATATATTGTTATCTTCAGTTGACAATCAAAACCATTTTAAATGCTGTGCAACTTGATCAACAGAAATATGTACTTTAATGAGGAACACGTTCAAAATCTGGGAGACCCGACTTGTGTGTTTGTCATGTTTGTTCACACAAAAAAGGAGAAAAATCATAAAAACCCAAAGAAATGAAAAATTCAACACAACAACCCCAACTCAAGGTCCACTTCCTCTCTTTTTTCCATAAGCTTTAACTTCATCGCAAAGTTGTCATTTTCATAGAACAAACAGTTTCAAGACAATCTCAGCAAAGAAAAAAATAAATAACTACAGCTAAAGAATCAGTCTTTGTGTTTAAAAGATAGACAAAAAAGCGTGTTCATGTTAAATCAAATGCTCCTTGATATTTCACGTGTTTTCATTAGATTTGGCGTGGTTGGATGTTTAAATTTGATCAGTTTGAACTGAAACTGGCTCAACACTCACAGGTTAACATTTATTTTAAAATCTATTTCTCCTGGCGTGCAGCCTTTCCAATTAGAGCATAAGCACAGTCTTTATGTTCAATGTTTTCCTCTGTGGAATAATTAGGAAGATCCTCATTGAATTATAGCTGAAATTCTTCATGTTTATTTTTTCATCCATAACTTTCCAGTGATGTCATTTAAATCAGGCTGAGCGGTGTCAAAATAGTTCTTTTTATTGAAATTGTAAAAAAATAATCTACAGGATAAATATTTCATCGATTACTTAAAAAACAAGCAAAAGCTTCAGTGATCATTGCAATGTAAAACTTTTTAAAACTCTGATGGTAAGTTTTCAATCAACTGTTTTAGTGAGATGAGTTTCTAAACATTTACATACAATATGGAGTTTGGAGGATAACTTTCAACCTTGTTTTTAAATGTAAAGACCAAATGACATACCTTATTGCAGATAGATCTATCTTCCTGCACTGACATGATGGAAACAGGATGTGCTCTCTGCTACTGAGGATGAAACAGCCTGATGTGAAAGATAAGAAGTCATACATGTTTTTGAGAAAAATTCTGCTTTAACATCGATGGATTAATTACTGGAAATGTGCTTATACAATCCATGCATGAAATGGGTTTATAAATGGCCATAAAACACGACTGAAGAAAGTAAATAAATAAATAAATAAATACCACAGTAAAATAAAGGTTACTTTAAGTCTGCAATTATAATTGCATTAAATCAAAATGTATTTAATGTAAAAGTACCCATTGAAAAAAAAGTGTTACAGTATCCCATATAACTTTAATAAGTAAATCCTTGCCAAGTCATTTAATCTGTGAAACTGTGATAATCTTATTTGATTAGATGATTGTATGGTTTGTATGTTTCAAATCTAAATCTGCAAAAGTACCTAGTAGTGGATGTGAAATGCATTTCCATCTGCATTATTGTGCAGTAGAGAAATAAAGCTGCTCAAAATGTATGTGTTTAGTTCTGTGATAATTAGTGGTAAGTGGTAATTTGTAATCACATCCTATGATTTAAAAAAAAATGTAGGCACTTTTTTGTTTGTTTTGCAAATGTCTAGTGATGAAACTGTGGTAAAGTCTCACTTGTTACCAGACAGCTTTTTGCTGGGAAATCCACAGCTGCTATAAATGATGTGAAATATTTCACTTGTACAACTGAGCACAAAGGGGAGGTTTGGCCAATGAGAAAGCTTCTAGTGAGGGCTTTTCCCCCCCTTCAAATGAGTTAAACAGAAAGTCAGAGCTGAAACGTTTCACTCAATTATTAAGAGCACTGGGAACCAGAAAAGATTTCACAGAGGAAATAAAGAACAAGAAGCACTTCAATAAGTTGAAGACAATTATGTATCCACAGTCAACACAGAACTAACGTAATTATTGTTAACTGTAAAGTCAAATTCATTCAGTATGAAATGTGACATTTTGTGAGGGAATTTCATTTAAGTCTTGCTCATAATGCTACAGGCCAAAAGCACCAGCATTTGCACTTACAGCATAGTAAAAAAACTGCAGGAAGACCAACACAATTTGAGACTTGGTAGTTAATATGCAAACGATCTAAATACTTCTTCCATTGGTAAAAGTATAGATCTTTAAGCTAAAGTAGAAACACAGTGTAAAAATATTTTAGGTAAAGTCCTGAATTCAAAATCCTTAAATGCAAGAACAAAAATACTAGCAGCAAAATATACTTGAAGTACCTAAAGGAAAAATACTCATACATACATATATATATAGATAGATATTGGATTGACTCATCAATGTGCACATCACTTAAATGTAGCAGCTGAAGCTCCTTTTATTTACTTCAAATTGTGTTTGGTAGCTTAATATACACTAATTAGCATAATCAATTAGATGTTTTGTACTTGATGTAATATTTTGACTCTGCACTATCACAAAAGCTTTAAAATACATGTAGTGAAGTACAAAGTAGGATTTTTCCTTCAATATATAACCTAGAGCTGTAAAAGTGAAGAGAAGCATAACCTGAACATACTTAAAAGTGCTTGAAACTGGACTAAAGTCAGGTAGCCTACTAGAGTAGATGTATTTGGCTGCATTCAACCGCTGATTATAATTATGAAAAGCTGTTTAAATGCAAAATACACTGCAATCCGACGTTTTTCCAACGAATAAACTGTGACTGTTTACTGGTCAGAAATAAAAATCGATTAGTTCGATTCACTAAATTAAATTAGATGTTCCACAAAAAGAAACCTGCTCGCAAAATCCCTGTTTTGTTTTGAATCCGCTTGATTGAAGTTGTGGATTTCGTCGTCCGGATCCTGCAGTCAAACTGCAGCGTGTTTTCATTACGGCCTCTTAGGATTGGATGATCGAATTAAAAAAAGGGGGGTGGGTAGTTTAACCATTTGTGAATCGGACTCACCGACCACGAGCTCGATTAAAATAATAGTCCAATATCGTCATGAGGCGGAGAAGACTAGTGCTGCTTTCAGGAGGCTCACAAAATGGAGAGACAAGGGGGAGAGGGGGAGGTGGGGGTTCAGAGGACCCACTGAAATGAAGAAACAAAACGAAAACCGTGATGACATGACAAAATGTGCAGTGTTTGTCGCTGATAATGAACCCTGTTTTTATAGTGAAAACGAAGCAGGACAGTTACCACAACATTAAAAAACATGAGTAAGGAACAATTGCAAAAAAGAAATAGACGCTTTAATGGAGATGTAAACAATCTTATAGAAACTGTTTCAAGCTGTTCGGTTCACAAACTCTGAATGACCGACAAGAGTTAGCCACTATTTTTTTAAGAAATAAAGAAAAGAAAGTAGCCTATTATAGGGGGAACGAGCAAGGATGGAAGCGGAACTAACAAGCCCCTTAAATTGTTATTGTAAAGTCAACTTCCTACTTATCCATTAGTCCTATTAACAAGGATAAAAATAGTAAAATACAGCCTGAAATACCTTTCGTTCATTTTAGTAGTTTACTTGTCGTTTAACTGCTGTCTTTAACTTTCATCAATGAAGCCTAAAACGACATAGGCTGTTTATTCGAGTTGCGGTCAGAGGTTGTAAAGTGAAATAGCCCACAGTAAATTCCACTAAGCGGCTGTGTCTGTCCTCCTGCCCGGGCCACCACCGCCACCAAGCGGCCCACACGGGCCGCTACAACCGGGCCTGCTGTCCGCCGTGGGAGGGGAAGCCGGGGCCTCCAGCTGGGAGGCCCGCTGAGGAGACGGAGAAACTGAAGGACTGCGTCAAAACAAGATGAAAACTTCCAGTTTGAAGCAAAGAAAGTGTAAAATTGAACCCGTTTATGTATGCTAACAAATTAGCCTAGCTTATCTTCTGACATGACTTGGGCCTACCTTTTCAAACGATCCTTCTTGGTGTTTATGTCTCTCCTCGTTAATAAATACACAATATGTTGATTAATATCACTTGAAAGATTATATTTCGCTCAGATATATTTAACTTTAAAAAAATCGTGAATTTAACTCGCAGGCGACGGATATTCTTGTTTTAAGACAAACTAACGTTAAACCCGTTAACACAGCTGCTGCTAATTAACCGCCGTCGGTAAGCAGATTATAAAACGTCACGATTAATTTATCGCGTGCTCCTCGGCCAATGCGTTTGTGTTGAAGCAGCCGTTTTCGAGCCGGTTTAAGGGCCAGAGTTGGATCCACCGAGGCCCTGAAACGCCAAAAAAATAAAACAAGCCGAGCCCGAGCATCGAAAAGGCTTACAATTTTTTACCAGTAACCGGCGTCGGTACCGAACAAACGCTCCGTCCGCCCACTAGAGGATTTTAATTCACCTCGATCCACGGCGGAGCGTCGCGCGACCGAAAACTTTACAGTTGTTAATCGCGCCGATAAGCGCGCGTGGGCCGGCTCGTTGGTTTCTATGGAAGATGAATTGTGATGCGCGCTCCCGACACATGCACGTCGCTTGATGGGTTAAATGGACACCTGTAGACCTGAGAGTGACACATAGGAAACCAGATCAACTGTCAGGCCATTTAACTGAATTATTAATATTACCAGTATTAATGTGGTATCACACTGTATAACCTGCCCAGCCCCCAGATTATGTTCTCCAAATTAATTAGTCACTTTTACTGCTATTGCACACATACTACACAAAATACATCTAACCAGAAGTACAATAGAAGCAGTTAAAGTGTAGTGTGATGTTAAATATCAAAGTGGAGTAGCTTTAAGGGCAGTATGAATTAGTTAAGATACATACATATATATATAGATCAGGTATAGTATAAATAGTCATGTGAATATAAAATAGCCAACATGTATAGGTATTATATGCAGTATAGAGATACACAGTATGATACAGTACGAACAGATATTTCAAAACCCCCTTTTCCTTTATAAAATACCTCATATGTGTAGTTCTCCTCCAGTTCTGGACCAGATAAAATCATCAAGAAAGCAGTGGACAAGTTTCACCAATTTTTTGCCTATTTTATCATTCTAAAGCAGAGGTGTCCGATCCTGGTCCTCAAGGGCCACTGTCCTGCATGTTTTAGATGTTTCCCTCTTTCAACACACCTGATTCAAATGATCAGAATCGTTATCAGGCTCTTGCAAAGCTTGATGATGAGCTGATTATTTGAATCAGGTGTGTTGGAAGAGGGAAACATCTAAAACACGCAGGATAGTGGCCCTTGAGGACCAGGATTAGACACCCCTGTTCTAAAGTAACCAATTAGATTTGTGTAAATTACCAGTAAAATTGAGGTTTGATTTGATCGTCCAGATGTGGAAAGTGGTTCAGTTAGTCCAAATTTGAATATTAGTATTTTTTTCTAAACTCACAGACAGTGATAAAGTCATACAGATCAGGAAAATATCTCAGTGCTGAAATGTGTTAAAGGCAGGGGTCTCAAACTCCGGTCCTGGAGGGCCACTATCCTTCATGTTTTAGATGTTTCCCTCTTCCAACACACCTGATTCAAATGATCAGCTCATCTTCAAGCTCTGCAGAAGCCTGATAACGATCCTGATCGTTTAAATCAGGCGTGTCGAAAGAGGGAAACATCTAAAACATGCAGGACAGTGGCACTCCAGGACCGGAGTTTGAGACCCCTGTGTTAAAGGTTTTACATACAGAAGACAGAATAATGCCTGAGTTTTAAGGAAGAGTTTTGCAATGTCTTATAGTGTCTACATCTCTATTAAAAGAACCTGAATAAGTTTTTCTATATGAGATCTAGAGCAAGTCTTAGAAATTACAGTCTGTTCTAAACAAAGCATCATGTGACTCTAAACTCTGAATTACTCTGTATCTGTTTTCACGCTACAGATTGTGTCATCAATACATGAACAGAGACCATGTGGACACAGTATAAAATCAAATAATAAAGGCTTTTAAAAACTGCATTTCTCACACAGAACCCCTTTACAGGGTTAGTTGATAATGCGTCATTGATACTGTACTTGAATGCTGCAAATTCCTAAAAAAAAGAGTAATTAAACTAATTAACATGAAGCTTTTGGGCCCCAGTACAAACGTATGTTCCAGCCCTGAAAAACATTAAATATTCTGTTGCCATGGTTTATCCAAACATTTTTGGTAATCACTGCTGGGAGGTGACATTTTAAGCCGAGCTCTGCTCAAAACTGTGTTTTCCTTACTCTTGACTGTGACGTTTCAGTGATGTAAAGTACACACCAAGTTTGTTTTCACGTTCTTCTACTAAAGGAGGAACATCAGTTTAACATCTGGATGTAACTGCAGGATTTTGTGACTCCACAATTTCCTCTGAGCTAGTCACAATAAATCTTCTTCAACTGATGTGTTGAAGTCTCTTGACACTCATGCACTGACACCTGATTTTACTCTATGTTGAAGTAGGAGGACTCTTGTGCTACGCTTTCAATATTAACAATAACTGTAGGGGAGAAGATGCAGATGGAACTTTTGGAACTTCTCACAAACTAACTTTTTTGTGTGGGAAAAAACAATTAGCCAAATGTTTATTCAAAGCATTTACTGATGTCTGAATTTCCAATGCACTCTAAAAAAATATTGTTTGGGCTCAACAGCAACAAAACAACAGTGTGCATCAGTCTTTTTGAATGGTGACTATTTGAAATGAAAATATGTTCAACCAACAAACTACATTAAATTAGGTGAATTTGCTTTTACCCTAATAATCAAATGTGTTCTAATTTAATTTCCAGTCTCAACTGTCTGAAATTGTCCAGGTGTGTTCAGAAAGGGGAGGGGGACTTCTGAACTTTAAGTGAAGAAAATTTAGGTTATCAAGCCAATTTCATCAAGTTGCTTCAATTTGAATTTAGTTTTAAATCAGCTCATGCAGAAATTTGAGCTTGAATGACACACAGTACTACGTTAATACAACTACCAGCATGATGCCAGTCTGACCTATTAAAATAATGTTTACAACTTAAAAGGTTTATCCAAGTTTGAAAATAATATTTAAAATTTTGTAAACATGCATTTAAGTGTTGGGGATGAATACCTGAATGTATAAATATTAATGTAACATTCACATAGATATTGTGTTCAATTGTAACTGAATGATGGTGCTGCGTCCTCCTATCATCGGTCACCTAATTCACAGATGATCACAGTTCAGCGATACACACTCACCTCACCAGGAGAAGACAGTTTTCATCATGTCCATGTAGAAGATCAGCAGCACTGGGCCTGTAAAGAAATAATGAATGTGTATGTGCCTCCTTATGACTGCTTTAAATTTCTAAAGGTCAGGCTTTATTTTGGTTAAAAGGTTAGAAGACTTGCTCTTTGACTGGATTAACAAACTGTCACAGGTCCTTGGACACTTCATTAGAGATAATGTAAACTATATAAAAAGGATAACATGAGAAACTTTCAATATTTGACGATTTCAAATGAGGTAAACCATATGCAGATGTCGCCATCTGGTGGACATTTTCCACTCTTCACTGGGAAAAACAAACACAGATGAGGTTAGAACAGAAAATAAGGGGAATTTCAGTTTTCACTTAAGATCCATCTACTGGTTTGCTTGTTCTGGAGCTTTGGCCTGCGTCGATCATCATCAGCAGATGACAACTGCAATGGTGACATGGAACTGCAAATGTTCATATTTTCCATCATTCTCAGCAGGTTCAGCTTCAACAGTTTGATTTTCACATTACAAAAACACCTGCTTATAAGTTTTTGACTAAAATCAAACTTCCATTTCCAAATTGAATATCTACTTAAGTTATTTTATCAGTCTAGTTGTAAAAAACCAAATCAAATACATTATTACAAGAAATTTAGAGCACTAAGAGTTACTAGACATCTTCTCCGTAAGAAAAGCAGCACTGATGGTGATAATAATAAAACATTTTATTTGTATAGCACTTTTCTAAATACTCAAAGACACTTTACAAGGAGAGAGAAAGCAACAATGAAAACATGTCATGAATAAAAATAGAAACAACTTTAAAAAGAGAAAATACAATGTCAGTAGAATTGTGGGTATTTCAATGAACACCATGTTAGCGAGATAACCTAACAGAACTACATACTGGATCCATGAATTAACTGTTATTCATCAAATTGACCGTTTCACATAATTCTCTTTTACTTGGCCAGCCACGATCGGCTGCTTATAGAAACCTAGGTGTTAACTAAATCCTTCCTGGGAGCAGTGAGACACAGGCATGTTTTTTTTTTTTAAATCTTTCTTTTTTCTACAGGAAAAGCAACACTGGAGGGTGTGTCGCAGCCAAAGTGTGGCTGGGTGGGTCCAGAGCTGAAGTCATACTGTATTTTGGCCACTGCAGCTTCCAGATGCAGCTGTGTTGCAGGTTCGAACCAGGTCCAGTGCAGCTGCTAAGTCACTGGTGATGGTGTGAGTGAGTCGAGATGAGGGGGTGATGTAAGGCCATGTTACATCTTTACAGCCGACACAGCTCTAAGTAGAGGTTGGGGGTGGGTGGCAGAGACAGTAATAATTGTACAGCACTTGTCTTAAAGTGCTTTAAAGTGAAAGGAACAAACATTGTAACAGTCAGTTTGGAACAAAAGGGATGGAGACTTTTACTGTTATCTTCTAGATTTGATTCCCAGCCAACATATTATTAAAACTACAATAACCACAAACCACCAGTCAGATGCAAATTCAGAAAAAAGTGAGCTTTCAGTTGTGTGTTAAAAAACAGGTAACCGCACCAAACTGTCCTTGTTGGGTGGTTGCAGTCTGAGAAACGAGGAGGTCAGGCTTCAGTCTACACAGCACACAGAAGCCAAACTGGTGTGTACATGATGAAATGTTTTGCAGAACAAGGCTGAGCCCAGTTCTTTCTGTCGTGGTCCTTGCTGTTGGTGCTCAGAGATGAGAGGTGTGAGCGCGTAGAGAACGGAATCAGCTTTCGTGACACCTCCTAGCGCACAATATTCACAATATTCATTTTGGAGAACGTCAAAGGGAATTGTGGGAGAAAATAAAATTTAATAAAGAGAACGGAAATTTTCAAGTTTCCCCCTTCTCCTTAGCTTTTACAGAAGAGCCTCATTTGACCAAAAAAGGGGTATTATGTTTAAAAACATATTAGACAAAAGGGAGAATTTTGTCACATTTACTTTGACAACTTGGCGCCCAGTAATCCCTTGTCGTTCAGGGTTTGGAACACACTCTTGATAAAAATAGCCTTTCATTTAACATATGGAAAAGGGGTGGGGGAGGGGAGAGACACTATTCATAATGGGAAGGATAGATATTTTCATAACTAGAGCGGGAGAGGAGGATGGGGGAGATAAATTCTTAGTGAGAGGACAGATTAGGGGACAGACATTTTAACTTATATCCAGTACATGGCATAGATCATACATGAGGGTCAAGGCAACACATTGTTTTAAACCTAACTACTCAGTAATCAATCTCAACTAGTTCTCAATGGTGCCCTTCCCCATTCCCAAACACAACGTTCCAAAAGAGGGCTGAGGGAATATGGAGGGGCGTCCGGCAGTCCTCCATACTTGATGCTGGATCTGAAGGGTTGGGGTGGAGGGTTGTGTGGGCGTTGGTGGTGGACGCGATGTGAACAAGGGTGGGGGTGCTTGGTTCCCAGGAGTCTCATTGATTGTAGAGGGAGCGCTGCTCCCAGGGCATGGCCTGAATGGTGCGTGGCACAGGGGAAGGCTTGAGTGTGGGTGCTCCGTTCGGATGGAGGGAGTGGCCGATGGGGTTGATGGTGGTGAGGGGCCGCTGGGGGGCCAGAGAGAAAGTGTCCTGGTGCTTCGGCTGGGGGTAAGGTGGGGAAGAGAACAGGGAAGGAGCCAGAGAAAAAGAACTGTGTCATCATTGGCGTAAATGTACAGTTACATATAAAGATAACTGACTGGGAAGAGATAGAAGGAGTGGAAGAAAAAGAATGACAACAGAGTAAAATATCCGTGGAGTGACTTTAGTAGATAAAATAACATTCTCTGATGAACTGTTGAGGTTCAGATGGATGAGAAGAAGATAGAGTGCCACACAGTTGTCCGAATAGCACAACAGGCAGCTGTGAACATGAAATCAAGAGCAACAATGCAAAAAGCAACAATGAAAGTGTCGTGTAGAGGCACAAACATGGAGCGCACAGCTGCAAAACAATTTCTGAGCAACATATAATCTGATCTTCCTTCATGTTTTCATTAGGATTTATTTCTGCATGTGTGAGCTGAGTGTGTCTGCAGGTTTACTCAAATGGCTTAAAATTACCATCAAGAAGCAGTAATCATATTATTATGATGCATTATTAACTGCGTCAGGATTTCAATATCAAGTCAAGCTCAGTGGTCATTTAACTACCATGACTGTTAGGTTCTATTTGATACATCTGGTTTATTATAACATTTATTGGTATTCTTGGGGCCTCCTGAAGTTCAGTCCCTATCTACCTTCTTTCGAATGCTCAACTTGGCAAGTCCAGCATTAACATTACAATTAGGAATGATGACCAAAATTACAAATATATGTTTAATATATTTTCTGAGCATTGTATTATTTAGCTGATAGACAAAAGTTAAGGCTACAACAGATGTCATATTTCTAGAAGACCTATAATAAATCTATGAAAGAACCAAAATGTCATAACAAAAATACATGTGTTGAATGATTCTATTCCAAAGACGAGTTATATTATAGTAAATATAGCAATAATTATAATAATTAATAAGTATAATAATCATTGTAAACTCAAGACTACCATGATACACATGGTCTTTACAAGTGTATGTAAACATTTGTTCATAACTGTAGCCTTAGGTTACATTGGATTTGCCATCTTTAATGCAATACAAGTGTTCACTGTACACATTATGTAGAAAAAGTAAGACTGGAAGGTTCTATTTATCTTGTTATCGTATAATATCTTTTATAGTTGACCTTGTTCTGCTTAGTTTTTATTCCTTGGTATTGTGGATTTTTTTTATTTTGCTCTATTAAATATTAAATGTTTTGTTTGTTGGGTTAAATCCTTTGTATCCCAATTTGTGCTTTTTGCTGTACTGTTTAAATTTGTTTAGGACAAGAGCTGTATAAATTCTTCTACATTTGCCCGTCTTTTATGTTCGAAATTACAGGCATTTGCTATTGAGCTCCTGTATTTCCGACAGCTGACCTACATGTAAATACAGTGGCTGAATGCATCCTGTATAGACAAAGACGAAGTTGGTGTCAGACATGTATTCGAACACTTTTTGGACCTGCCTACTCCAACATGACGGTTTGAGGAACTTAGTCAATAAATTTGATGCATCTGTGTGAATATGAATGCCAAAGAAAGCCTTATAAATGACAATAATAACATGTTGCAATATATGATATGAAATACGATTCATGTGCAGCCCTGATTACATTGAGATGTGCAAATCAAGCTGAGTGAATGATTAGTGTAAAAGAAAGAAAGGCAGACTGAGTTAGCAGCACAGCCCCAAGTTAGTAGTGTTAGAGAGCCTCCTACCGCCAGAGAGGACCTGCAGTTCACAGCCCACGAGAAAGAGAATCACCCATCAGCCAAATTTTAGTCTGTTGGTTTTCTTTGCAGGCCACTGTGAGCATTGTTGGGGGAAATTCCTTAGACTACCCTATAAGCAGGTTATCATTACTAACAATCCTTCCCACTGAATGCAATGAATGTCATTATCAGGAACATAAATCGTGATCAGTACCATTTAAACCAGTACCAATTAACCATACTGGGTTAAATTCCAGTGTTTGAGCTTATGCTCCTGCTACTGAAATCATGGCTGCAAGATCAGGGATGTCAAACTCCGGTCCTCCAGGGCCACTATCCAGCATGTTTTAGATGTTTCCCTCCTCCAACACACCTGATTCAAATGATCAGGATTGTTATCAGGCTTGATGATGAGCTGATCATTTGAATCAGGTGTGTTGGAGGAGGGAAACATCTAAAACATGCAGGATAGTGGCCCTCGAGGACCGGAGTTTGAGACCCCTGCTCTAGATGATCTATATCAGCCACAATGCTCTCTACCTGCTACCTTAAAAGCTAGTTTTTTAAGTATATTAAATCATTTCAACCTGGTAAATTTCTAGTGAAATGACAACCACAAACTCAGAGTAAACGAGCATTCACCTGTCCATGTTCATATGATGTCTGAAAATAGAACTAAATCAAGTTGTGAACCCAGCACCAGAACAATTGAGAAATACACTACAGACTAGTTAGTTTTGCGCTTTCCTTGCCATG
This sequence comes from Dascyllus trimaculatus, assembly GCA_024666655.1. Classification (NCBI taxonomy): domain Eukaryota; kingdom Metazoa; phylum Chordata; class Actinopteri; family Pomacentridae; genus Dascyllus; species Dascyllus trimaculatus. The sequence continues at coordinate 9,878,029 of CM045458.1, forward strand.
CTGACTGTTGACCTCTGATATGTGAACTGCTGTTTGCATAGTTTACATTTGACTAGCAGAATGGTATCTGTTGGACAGTACAAGACTATATTTTCGAGCATTTTAGTACAACTACTACCATGCTGGAAAATGACCTGTACCATAAACTAACACAAGACTGTCTATTCAACACTCTACCAAACACTTTCTATTTGAAATCTAAACTAAAGCAATGTATTTGTCTCATCAGTGCCAGAACAGTGTTTGATATGAAAGCAGCAGACTAAAACCCAAAGATTTAAGAACAAAGCTAAGACTATGTTCACCAGGTGTCTCTACAGCTAGCAGCATTTGACAAACCAGCCTTTTTATTCTGGGAGATTAAACCATTTTCAAATCACTGCTGAAAACAGTTGTGTTTCTATCCATAGCCAAGAGGCAGAATGAGCTGGGCTGTGAGAAGAGGCTCCTGGTGAACACATAGAGCATTTAAGCATTAGTCCCTCTCTGCTGATGTTAGTAGGCAGACAGGGAGAAGGCAGCTAGCCAGCAGATAGCGAACGGCGGGTGTGTGGCGGTGCTCTCTCCTACCATGGGGTTGGCGCTCAGTCTAGTGTATCCCGAGCTCATCTCCTTTACCTCAGGCACCAGGGGCTGGAGCAGGGAGTAGGAGGAGGATGGGGCTGCGCTGGAGGACGAGACGTGTTTGTTGGAGGACGAGCTCCTCATGCTCTGCTGGCTGCTCTGAGATGACACCGAGCTGGGACGGCCCTGCTGGTACACACAGAAACCTCAACACACAGCCTAACAACAACCAAACTATAAACCAGTAATATTCCATGGTGTTTGTCCTCGCCCTGGAGCCTGATCTTCTCCTGCCTACCTGGTGGGGGTCAGGCACAGACTGGCTGCCCTGCCCTCCCTGGGACATTGGTGAGACGCAGTGGGAGGGCAGAGGTTCCTGCTGGCCGTGTCCTCCATGCTGCGGTTGCATCATGGAGTTAGCATTGTTTTGCTGTTGCTGCTGTTGTTGTTGCTGTTGTTGCTGACGGCGAGGAGTTGCGGCGAAATTGGAACGACGACTGCCAGACTGCATGGAAGGAGGGGTGGACAAAGAAAGACAGGAGGGAAAAGACTTTTAAAATATTCTGTCGTCATGCACGTTCTTCATGCCAGTAGTGCAGCATTTGTGACAAAAGTGAGATAAAACATATTTGAGGAGAGGTGACAGATGAATGTGATGATACTGTTTTGTTTTTTTCCAATCAGATTCCTCAAGGTTCTTGTGCTGTTCAGTTTATGGCTTATGTATTTTCGGTCCGTCTCACACTCATTTCCTTTCACTGTCCTGTCTATCTTTATACCTATTATTATGAGGGGATGGAGTGGTCAAGTTGTACAAACACACACACAAACACACAAACACTCACACAGACAACAAGGACTTCTACCAAACCTAAAGCTTATAACTTTACAAACTGTCAACTCCAATCTTGTCTATGTTGTGAAACCATAGAAACTACAGAAGATTCTTATCTCATCAACCTGTTCTCTAACCCTGATAATTTCAGACTTTCGCTGCTATTAATTCAAACTTAGCACTCTGCCTGATGTTTTCCCTCCACAGTGGATAAAGACCTCTTAGCCTCAAGTTTTCCACATCATACCCTCTAACAGGAAGCCCTGTAGGAATATTAGTCTTGTTTGTTTTACAACCTAGGTCTTATCTTTGTAGTCTGAGTCGTCCATATCATGTCTGTTTACATGTTACAGACAGGATTGCCTGCCATGTGGAGACACCACAATTAAGTTGACAGGCTTGACAAAAAAACAACAACAACAAAAAACAACTATTATACAGAGCGCTGGAAGTAAAAACAAGCATCAATGTGCATTTTACCCACAAAAACTAAGACCAGTACAGGACACTGAAGTTTGAGTAATTTAACAATGCAGACGAGTGAAAAACACACTTTGGGCAACATTTAAAGACTACCTTAAAATGTAAAAAAATCTCAGGCTGCTCAGATTGGTTTCAGCTGATCTACAAAATATGTTACTTTGGAACTACGTCAAGAGAGGATCTGTTCGCAGCCACTGTGAACAGGAGAAACAGCCACCTTTTTGACACATCACAGCAGGGAAAGCACAGGTGTAATCAATAACATTAAATGCTGCAATCCACTCAGATTGGATTGTCCTAAGTGTTTCAGTGTTTGGTACATGTTATCCCATCGTCACGCGTGACTGAAACCCTCAATGAAACTGAATCAATTAAGGCTATTGGCTTGACTTGTGCTTTCAGTGCGATTAGTGTGGAAAAAGACTGTTATTGCAACTCCATCTGCACATGGGCATATCAGTATTGTTTGAAGGCAGGCTTTGAAAAAATGTGAACCTGCCCTTGAATGTGCACTTTCATTTTCACTTAAATAAGCAGTTTTGATGAAGTAGAAACCCATTCACGACCTGTGGACACCACATTAAAACTGGTCCATAATTGAGTCATGAGTTACTCGTTTAACAGAAATGCACCATGTAAGCACAATGTCTATTAAATTATCAACTACACAAGAAATTAGCTCAAGGTTAGGAACATGTTGTTGGTGTTAGGTTTGTCTGGGGGTAGTTGTCCACTTTGCACAGCTGGCATTCCAGCCTCAAAATTCAATGCCAAATATAGGAAAATAAGACCCAAGTTGTAAATAAATATAAATTTCGTAATTCTGACTTGTGTGTGAGATTTTAGATGTAATGGTCAGCCACAGTTTCAAGTGTAAAATTAGGCTAACACTGAAACAGACAACAGCACAGAGGTTAAAAGATGGCTGCTGAACAATGTATCAGAATGATTTTAAGTCGAAAAGCCACACTACACAAGTGTAAGATACATCAGCAGTTCACCACATTAAAGTGTGATTCTGACCATCACATCTAAAACACCTGTTTAAGTTGGCCCTTCCTCACACCTGCACCTTAGTCTGCCTCAAACACAACAAACACACTCATGCTCACTCGCGCTCACACCAACCTGGTTTTTGGCCGCGGCGCTGCAGCGGTGCTGGGCCAGGTCCAGCATGGTTCGGTAGCTCTTAAAGCAGGACGGGCAGTTGAACCGGTTCTTATGAACCAAACCCACGCACACACAGACACACACAGACACACACACAAACAAACACACACATATAAATTTGGATTACTACACTTGTGAGGAAAATCTGCTGAAGTGAATTCATTCCCTGACCTTTGAGCCCTGACCCTTTCCCTAAACTTAGCCTAACCCTAGTCTAACCCTAACTCCACAGCACGCTTTCACTACAGGAGGGCTGGCAAAATGTTCTCCCAAGCAGGATGCTTCTAAAGACTGTAGCTGGAGAGAAGACAGAGTCAAGGAAAACGTGCTGCTGTATGTTACATATACACAATTCATCAAAGCAAGTAATACAAATTATCCCTGCCAATCATGCACATCAACATCCACACATGCTCATAATTCCCTTGCAGCAGGCCAACCGTCCCACTAACTCCAAAATAAAATCTTAAATCTTTTTTTAAAGAGATAAACTCTCACTCTATAGCCCACCAATTTGACACATTATACTCGGTTTACTCGCCACTACAAGTGCCACTTAGTCTGAAACATTTGAGCACTTAGCGCCAGTTTATGGTCTACAGTTCTTAGGACATGCTGTACGATCCACATCAGAAATCAAGCGTCTCTTCAAGAAGGCACTCATAGTGTTGTTTTTTCACATGAAAAGTGCTTCACATAAGATTAAAAAGAGAGCTGGAGAGAGAAATATAATTCTCGACCACTTTCTCACTTGCCAAACATAGCAAAAAGTGTCATATCAATGGCTTCAAAAAGTTATAAAAAGGGTTTATAACTATTTTATACCCCCCCCCCAAACAAAGACTGAGAAAGGAGTAAAAATCCTGCTATTGGAGGAAACACGTTTTTTTTTTTTTAAGTATGCTAAATGCATTTTATAAAGTCCAAGATGGGAGTATTTTTGCAACTGGTCCATACTAGGCCTTATAAATCAGCAAATCTCTAAATCTGCTGCTTTAATTTTGAGCATTCTTCTATGACCGTTTCTGTTGCAAGTCCCCTAACTTCGCAAAGGTAGACTACTAAGTTGCTGGAATGCCCTTTAAAGACTTCAGTAAATAAGTGTTGTTAATCTAGTTAATGAGAACAGTGTTATTCATGAAATACACATGGGGTTTTGCTCACTAAACAAAGATTTTGTTTATTCGTCAGGCTTACAGTTAAGACCACGAATCACTGTTAAAAATGGTCTTGTGGTTTACCAACAGAAAGGTATGGTAAACGGTAATTAATGGGGAGGAGACAGGGAATTGTGTACTCAGCAGTAATTTTCATCTGTGGTTTTTCATCACATTGTTTGACACTGATTTCATACAGTTAGTAAATGCACTGTTAGAATCCCACCACCTCTCCCCCACAGCTGACCCTCACACAGACTATCACACCAGCCAAAGCAAAGACTCGTGTTAGTTTACAACACACTGTCAGTTTTCCAAAGACACTCATACCATCTATTACAGTGTTAAATTAGTTGCATCAATAACAGAATTCAAATGGTTGGTTTACCTCAAAGCCTCATCTGTAGATATGCAATGCCAATTATAATGATCTTATTTTTTTTTGCCAAAATAAGGCTTGAATCAATGGGAGTTTGCTGTATGTTTATCTGGAAAACTTGACAATTGCAGAAGTTGCCACACAGACTTCATCAGGGATTTCTGAATCAAATTTGCCAGAAATAACCAAGAGAGGAGCTAACACATCAGGACCCATGTCAGAAGAAAACAGAAGAATTCTAAAATTTAAGAGAAGTGTTTCTGGCATCCTGCAAATGTGTCATGCAGTTTTTTTGATCTCCGGTTTGTCTGAGCCTGCACAGTCTGACGTTACACACATGAGCACTGGTGTCAAGCAAAAAAAGCAGACGAGGTGAGCAGACTGCTGCAGGAGAAGAGAGGTCTAATATTAACCTAAACATTAAAGTTTAAAATTCTGCTGCTGCCTCTGCAGAAGTCACTGCACAGCACAAGCCTTCTGCCTTCTGCCTCCTGCAGACTAAAACACAACAACCCACATCTGTCCTCCAGCCAAGAGCTGGAAAGTCACACTGAAGGTGTTTGGATTCTCAGTGTGTCCATGTAAAAAATGTGAAAATATGCAGAGGGTTTACCAAGAAACATATATCATTTTATGGTATAAATGAATAGCTCATATTCATTAAATGGTTTCAAGGAAAGCTGTGATTTAATGACGATGGTTAAAGCTGGGCAATTTTTGGCAAAAACAAAATTTTGGCGGCGTTTCAACCAATTTTAACCAAGCTTTCAGACTAAGAACCCCAAAATAGCTCTGCAGGTCACAGGGAAGAAAACATGTAAAATTAGGGATTCAAAAAAGTGATACTTCTAAGTTGTATCTCAGAGGAAGTATTATCCTCTGAATCTTATCTGAATCTTACTATTCTCTGAGTTAATGTTAAAATCATTTACTAGGTGAAGGTTTGAAGGCTGAAGATTTCTTTGGAGAAGCATCATGACAGCTGTTGTAGGTATTAGCAAATTTTTTATGTGAACTCAAACAAGTTACTGAACTGTTCCATACAATGCCATAGTCTATTTATTAATGACAGAGAAATAAGTAAGCAGTATTTACTTTTGTATACTGTGTATTAATCCATCACCCAAAGTAAACCCTAACAACAACTAAAGCATCCTGTTGTGTCAGAAAATCATGGAGTCTTTGTGTTTGTCATCAGGGGTGTGTGATCTATGGAAACTATTCACTGATCAAAACACACCTAAACTCAATTAAATCTAAATATCACTTTGCATTTCTTTCAGATATATAAAATGCAGGGACGCACATGTTTTGCTGTAAAATGACTGTCACACTAGTAACACTAATGAAACCCACACCACACTACCTCCAGTACCACCCGCTGCTCTCACAGTACCATTTCAATCAAACCTACCTGGTTGGACGCAGCAGCAGTGCAGCGGTGCTGTGCCAGCTCCAGCATGGTCCTGTAGCTCTTACAGCAGGAGGGACAGTCGAAACGGTTGGGCCCATCATCGTGGATCCTCTGGTGATTACGAAGATATCGAGCAAGGCGGAAGGCCTTCCCACACAGGTCGCACATGTAGCGCTTCTGACCGTGAATTCGCATGTGGTTGCGCAAGGACATATAGTTGGTGTAGGGCTTACTGCAAAAGTCACACCTGAGGTTTGGAGGTGAAAATGGTGTTATGGTTAGAGGCGAGAAAAAGACTTTTCAAGCTTTTCATGGATCAAACCAAATGAGTCTTGAATCGATACCTAAAGTCTCCAGTCTTGTGTGTGAGCTTGTGGTTCAGCAGGGAGCTGGCGTGCTTGTAGGCGCAGCTGCACAGATCGCAGACATACGGCCTCTCATCTGATTCCATGTCGTCTGATGCTGTTGTTGTTGCCGGCGGCGGTGCTGGTGCCGGCGCTCGAGATTCCATGGAGAGACTGGAGCTAGAGAGTGACGCTGAAGAGAGACTGGTGCTAGAAAGGGCTGCCGAGGATGAAGGGAGCTGATCACACCAGCTGATGGTTGAACTTGGCTGTGACAGAGGAGAGGGGTACATTAAAGCCAAGTACTACAACAGGGACACAGGAACAAATCACTGATGTGTGTACAGATGCAAATAACGCTTGTATTGCTGATTATCTTTTACTTTAAAAGTGATATGGCATGGCGTTTATACTCATAGTACAAATTTAAAAACAAGAAAGAAAGAAAGAAACAATGGTAGAGGTTGCAGAAATTCTCACTAAACAAATTTGCTAAATGTGATGTGAGCGAAAATGCAACTAAGTGCACATGTGGCTGAAGCTACAAACCATGTCAGAGAATGCTCCGTAAATGAACTTCTGTCAAGTGTTGCATTGCTGGGCCGTGCCTGATAAAATTACAACCAAAGTATGAAATGCGACTTAGTCTCCTACTGTCAACAAAGTACTTTGCCACACTTATAAAGGAAGCCAGGAGATAACAATCTAAGTACGTATTCTTGGAAAAAAAAGTAACTGACAACCACAACGGCAACTATGCCCACACCAGTTCTGCATCCCTAAAACTGAGGCCCAAATGCAATTAATATCTTTAAGTGACTGAACCTAAGGGATACTGTGAGGTCGAAACACATCCCAAGACTTAAAGTTTTATTTTTAATTTATTCAGTCCGGTACTGATCCAGTAAACGCAACATATTTTGTCTTTTTTCCTTTTACTGGTTGGGCAACTCGCAGCATCTGCCACATACAAACACACAGTTGACTAGCACGATTCAAGAAAATCTGAAAGTAACCAAACCTGAAGTTTTACACAACAAAACATACCGATATCAAAACTACCCAGGATCACCCTCAGTCAAATATGCAAACACACTTCTTTCTGCGCTGCTCTGGAACCTCCATCTCCAGTGTTCAACTGTACAACAATGTAATTTATCTTTTGCAAAAACACTCCTTTGAATAAACTGTTCAGTGCAACCTAAGAAAACAAATGAAAGTAGACAATAAAATTAAGAAAGCATCTTCATGACTTCTGCAACACATGTAGAAAAACTGCTGTACTACATAACTATAGAAAACTGCAAGTACAGCAAATTCTCCATGAGCAATAACAACTCAGGAATACACTAGTAATTAGCTTAAATGTGACACTAACCATACAGCATTCTGTAATGTCATAATAATGCAATAAAAAACCCAACATAGTTTGTTAATGTTTTATAAGACCATGAGATTTTAATTTCCCTCCAAAACTTCTGCTCATGCCTGCAACTTGCACAGCTTGTTTTCCTAAATTGTAATCTGGTGAGCTTCCAGTCAGGATGGTTTACATTAGAGCACTAAAACACCTAAAATCAATTTTTGAGAGTGTATGGCGCTCTAATAATCTAACAGAAACACAGGTGAATTAAAGAACAACTGCTGGTAATTTTTTCTTTTACATATGAATACTTAAAAAGTTACATATTTCTGAGGAGGAGATATGGAGGCACAATGCAAATGTTACCTAGCTGTTGTGTGAGTCCACTTGGGTCACAATAAACTGTAGTGACAATCACTTATGTTAAATACTGATTTAAGATGCAGGGTGTGAATATATATAGCTTTGGGAGTAAGCTGAAACAACAAGTGAGTAATTTTTCCTAAATGATAATCAATTTCAGAAAAAATAAAAGAGCTGTAGGGTGTTTGGGGAAATACACATCTTAAAAGAATAAGCTCACATCCCTGCAGACACAGAGAAAGTAAATATTGATTTAACTTGCACGTGTGTGACAGCAGATGATGGGGACCTTAAACGCAGCCTGTGATGCCGCCCAAATTTAAAAGTGGAAAAAACATAAAAACTAATGTGTGGGTGTGTGTGCGCTGTGCAGATAATCTGCCGGCTGAGAGCCACCATGAATGAACCGCACAGTCTGGCACCACAAAGGGGTCTTTCAAAGTCCTCCGCGGGGCGTCTTCCGCTCCCGTTTCCTGCGGGGCAGCCTTGCCGTGTTTACTTTGCGTTGCTCGCTAACAATATTACAGGCCTCATGCACACACTTGCACTTTCACAGCTCAAATAAACTCCGACTACTAGACGATAATACAGCGGGAACATTCAAAGCACGGTTTTATTCGTGTCTGTAACTAAGAGACACATACTGATGCTCGGCGCTGCCTTGTTTTGCACAGGCTCTGCTGTTAGCTAACCGAGCTGAGGCAGCCAGTGTTGTCTGAAGTTAGCTCTAGGCTCGGTGATGCTTGACTGCATTAGCATTATTTTCATAACAGTTAAACTGTTGGCGTCTCGTAACAGCACAACAATGACGTAGTGTTGGAAAAACAAATTCACTAAACCCTATTTGGAAATTCAAAAGAAACTGTATGTTGGAGAAAATAATATTAGCCACTTAGCTCGACAGCTAACAGTTAAACTAGGCCAGGAGCCGCTCAGCATGACGACTGGTACGCTAGCCGGATGCTAACGAAGCTGCTCTGTAACACAGCTTGCAGCTTTAGCTCACCCAGTGTTGCTGAACGGAATTACAGACACACAACTAACAACCACGTGTAAACACAGACTCTTCGCTCAGTGCTCCGTCAGTAAAACCTTGCTCCGTTAGCCGCTTCATGCAGCCTTCTTTCGGCTGGGCTCGCTAGCTAACGGTGGAGGAAGCAGCTGGCTTTCTTACTCCGGAGTCGTTGGGGTCCTTTTTCCAGAACAATTGAGAGCAGTGGCCGAAAGACTCTGTCGATGTCACATAGTTCACTCCGTTTCTATCTTGAAAGTCGCCATGTGTGCTGCCGGTATTTGTCCTGGCGTACATCGTCGCTTTTCAAATTCTTCGACTTTTTTTTAGCTGAAAAGAAACAGGGCCGCTTTGTCGGGTTCTTCTTCCGAAAAGAAAAATATTGCTTCTGTGAAATGAGCGTTTTGGCGGCGGACATATCGGAGCAGAGGGAGCATTACTGCCACCTGCCGGACCGGAGTGTGACAACACGGACCCGACAGGTGAACTGGGCCACGTTTTAAACTGATATTGCACATATAAACATAGTAATTCACCAGTTAATTACTCACAACAATTAATTACAATATGTTATTATTAATTATTATTATTATTGTTGTTGTTGTTATTTCCAGATATTTCAAGAAATCACATGCATAAAAGTGCAAATGATCATTTAAAAAAAATTAAAATGCCCTGACTGACATTACCTTCCAGAGCAGAACTCTGAACACTGGTTAAGGCCAGACTCAAACTTTGTGTTTCCTTTTGCCGACATATTAGTATCAAAGGTTTTTACAGAGGTAATTTAGGGTATCTTTTTGTGTCACTCCATAAATGAGAAAATGCTGTCAACAGAGAGAAAAAATATATTTTTCTTTTGTTTCAAAATAAAACGCTACCTGAAACATACTTGAATACAGTGAAATTCTACACAGTGTTTGTATAAATCTTCATCTATGCTGATGACAATAAAAAGGATTTGGTTTGAAAAGTTATCAACCTAAAATGTTTTACCCTATTTCTGCTTTAGGCTAATTTTTAATGGCATTTAATCAAATTCATGCCTCCAACTAGGGTAGTAAAGGCACTTCTGTAAATACGTCATCAGCGTTCTGAGGACCTGTTTACTGGTTGTTCATTTTTTCCATGGCAGTTCTTTTATTGCAGAGGTAATCATTAAATTTTGAATAATAAAAAAACCTGCACCACCTGCTCTGATTTGCAGGTTTGGACTTTGATATGAAGGACAATAAAAAAAAAACTGTGCAGTTGAGAATAACACTTTCATTACAGAACCTTGGATGAATGTTTGTGATCTACAAACATTCATGGGAATAACCTGAGTAAGTGTGGCAGTGCTCATTTTGAATGTTCTATGTATGTCCTAACATTTAATCAGTTATGTTAAATTCTAAATGGTTGCTTTATTCTCACTAATGATTCATCTCACTCTCTCTTTCTGCAGCAGTTTCATGCCACTATGGAAAGGTACCGTGATCTATATTTTATATCAATAATTAGTGTTTTGTTCACGAATTCTTCTCAACTGTTGGCTGAATTGATACATGGACAAAAAAAATACATACAAACTCATGGTGTTGCTACATAACAGTGAGAAAACAGGTTGCAGGTTGTTTATGCATTACCGGTATTTTTATGATTATGCACATGTTTCTTATTTTAAAAGATTTCAACCTTGATTCAGTGAAACTGAAAGGCCGTTCTTTGGATGATCGAGTTAAATTTTAATATTTGATATGACAATAAGCCAACTTGATGTATGATCTCTAGACTCTGGACTCTTATAAGTTCTTACTGTAGAGGTCTGGAGTTTGATAAACAATCTATTTGACAAATAACAGTTTATTGTTTGATTGATGATGATGATGATGATGATGATGATGATTTTTTTTATCACTATGACTTTTTAATTCTATTCATATTGTGTCTGAAATTAGCTGTTGTTATATACATACATTAAATGGTTTCATAAATATCTGCTGAGGGATCTGTAGTGAGGAGCCTGTAGTTTACAGCTGTCTGAGCCCACAGTTTTACAGTCATCACAGTCCCACTGCAGCTTAGGATTGAATATTTCATATGAGGAAAAAAAAGACTGTGCCTGTGTTTGGTTTGTAGAAGCTCAGTGGCCTTAATAGTTTTGCATCTGTTGATCAGGATCCAGGAGGAGAGATCATCTGAGCCTACATGTGAGTCTATGGAGAGCGATGGTCCAAAGGATGACCCTTGTTCTTTAGACAAGAAGTAGGTTTGAAATCCAGACTTTTAGGGGTTTTTTCACATGAGCACAAATTAATCACTTCATCACTCTCCTTACACGCGGCTGATTGTGTTGTCATTTTGTTGTTTGAAAAGAAAAAATGTACAACTCATGACTTTTTGCCTCCTGTGTGTCGCTCAGCATCCAGCAGCAGAGGCCAGATTCTCCTGTAGCCAGCGGTGTGTCCCTGCAGAGTGACCGTTCAAAAGGTGGCCTGACTGATTTTAAAGGCAGGCACTTCTCTTTGGACAGGAGGTTAGTGGAATGAGCAACAAGGTCTTACCGATTTCCTCATTAAAACTATGAAAAAACATCCTAGTCTTTGCACAATGTTCATAAGAGTACAGACTTCTCAGCTATTAAAAAAGAGACTCAGGTAACAGTTTGGTCCTGCTTCATCTTCCATTATTATCACCCAGCTGGCCAAAGGTAAAAGTACAATTTTTTCAGCTGTTTCTAAAAAGAAGGGTTTTTTTTGTTTTCACATTTTCAGTCATGAGAAATCAAATCAGAACACCAGTCAGCCAATCAGCATCCAGCAGCAGAGCCCAGCCTCCTCCAGCTGTGTGTCCGCGCAGAGCGACCATTCAAAAGGTGGCCTGGTTGATCTTGAAGGTCAACATCACTCATTGGAAAACAGGTAAATCTGATGAGCATCAAAGGCTGATTATTCAGTTCTGGATCACTGAACATGTACATTTACCAAAAGCTGCTCCACTTTACATAAATAAATATAGTGATGTAAAGGGTAGTCCAGAAAAGTTCTCATACTATAAATAAGGAGGATTTGCAAAATACAGATATCAGAAAGGAATGATCAAGCTTGAGGCAGCAGAGCCTGAGCAGTCTTTACTTTTAGACTCTAATATGAGTCAAGATTCAAAACCACCAAACTTAATGGAGCTCACCAAACAAATGATCTGCATCTGTGAAATGAATAGAATTCCCCTACGAAATGAAGCCATTTGGGCCACTGTAATATAACAATAAAGAAAGTTACTGATTCACACGACACACACTGTTCTGATCATACTTTATCCTTTATTATGGATCAAAGGTGTAAATGAAAACTGATAATAAAATACTAAAATACTGTAAGGTTGATTGGTATCACATTGGCAGGCACAAGAAATAAAACCCATCTGATCATCAGTTTCTCACCCTCATGATTTCTGTCACTCAGCAACCAGTAAGCAAAAGCAGACCCACCCGGCCTTTTATGTACATGTATACATTAAAATTCAATGACAATCCAGCATTTTGTGAAAACATTGTGTACTATGCAAATCAGTATCCTTTGTTAAATTGTATATCATCTCATTTTGTGTACATTTACTCTTGTACTTGGAGTTTCTCCGTTTCTTGCAACTTAATACTTCCACTTCACTACGTCTCAGAGGCAAATAATGTAGTTTTTACTCCAGTACATTTATTGCAAAAATGTAGTGTAACAAAGCTGGGCTGTTTTTCTGAGCTTGTGAAAAGATGAATCAATACCAGATACACTGTTCTCAACAAGACAAGCAATGCCACAAAAATATGATGATCTTACATAATATGCATTGGTCGTTAAAATGAGCTCAACCTTAAACATCTATATCATTAAAATGCAACATGCACACTGATGCGGCTGTAATATTAATCCAAAAATATCGTATATACATGATGGTAAAACACTGACAGGAAGCATTTTTCAGAATATGTACCTTTTGATACTTAGAGTAAACTTTGCTGATAACACTTGCGTACTTTTACTTAAGTGAGGTTTTGAATGCAGGATTTGTGGAGGAGGATTCTCACAGTGTGGTATTGCTGCTTTTAATGAAGTAAAGGATCTGAACTCTTCTCTCTTCTTCCACCACTGACTGTATGAGTGTGTCATTACAGTTTTTGTGAATTGTGTTTTCAGGGTCCATCAAGAAGGATCAGAGCCCAGCAGTGACGCTGCGCCGAAGCATCAAACAGATCTGGAGACCACGCTTATGGTTTGTCAATGTTACCGCAAAGAGATGCAAAGTGCAGCACAACACCATCATCATCGACTATCCTTTGCACTCTGTGACAGATGTTTTCAAAAGTGTATCACAGTGTATATCTGTTTTGTGTTGCAGCTGCTTGAGGAGACTGTCGTCGCTTTTGTGAAGAAAGAGATGAGAATCTTCCAGAAGCTTCTCAGTCCAGACTACGGTGAAGATTTGAAAGCTCAGAATGAAAATGAAGACGCGGAGGACAGTGAGGAGGAAGAAGAACAGAGGAGCAGCAGCAGAGAGGCTCTTCTGAAGATCACACTGCGCTTCCTGAGGAGGATGAAGCAGGACACACTGGCAGAGCACTGGCAGAGCAGTAAGAGCTTTCATGTAATCTAACAACAATAAAACTTAAAATCACAATAAATTACAACAACATATTACTGTGTCCAACAAAAAACAGTTCTGCTAAGCACCTCTACATTTGCATCGTTGCTGTTGGTGGTTTATGGAAACCGGTGCCAGTGCAAAAACCTGTTCTGTCAAATGGTTCAAAATGGGATTGTTATGTTTGGAGTCAGTATTATCATCCCCATTAGTCTGAACCAGGCATCAGCTTTGTGACACTGTTTGGGACAGGAGGGTTGGAGCTAAATGCTAAAATCAGCGTGCATGCTTTGCTCCAGTTGTTGATATTGATGCAGTGTTTTTTAAAAAAAATATGATTTACGTCTTAATCAAAGACTAACTTAGCACCAGACTGCCCTCTGGTTGTGGTCAGAAGCACCATTTTGTTGCACCTGTAAGCATGCCCAACAATGATTCACAGGGTCCTGGAACACACCCATAGACTTTCTATATTAGATTGACATTTCCCACAGGTCTGAAAAGTGAAGCCAAATATGCATTCTTTCTAACAGCCAGCAGGGGGCGACTCCTCTGATTTTAAAAATAAGTCTGACTGTATAGAAGTCTATGAGAAAATGACTTTTCACTTGATTTGTTACCTCATTAAACATGTTCCTAATGTGTTTATGGCCTCAAACAGAAGTTTTATGTCTTGAACAATACAAAATAGTCTTCATTTTCTCAAATTATGGTACCATTTGAAATAAAACAGATGATAAAGCAGGGTATGTTTTGGCTACTAGTGTGGAAACTTTACTGTCACATTTACTCATTTATATTTTTTCTGTTTGTTTTTCAGAAGCTGTTGTTCCAATAGCCCAGCGAAAACTCAAATCTCATCTGAAAGAGAAGTTCCAGTGTTTGTATGAAGGAATTAATAAAGCAGGAAACCCAACACCTCTGAATGATGTCTACACAGAGCTCTACATCACAGAGGGAGGGAGTGGAGAGGTCAATGATGAACATGAGATCAGGCAGATTGAAACAAACTCCAGAAAACAATCCAGACCAGAAAGTGTGATTAAATGTGACGACATCTTCCAACCTTCACCTGACAAAGATCATCGACCAATCAGAACGGTGCTGACAAAAGGAATGGCTGGCATCGGGAAAACCGTCTTAACCCACAAGTTCAGTCTGGACTGGGCTGAAGACAAAACCAACCGCAACATTCAGTTCATGTTTCCATTCACTTTCAGAGAGCTGAATTTGCTGAGTGCAAAAAAGTACAGCTTGACTGACCTTCTTCATCTCTTCTTCACTGAGACCAGGGAAACAGAAATTTGCAGATTTGACCAGTTCCAGGTTGTGTTCATCTTTGACGGTCTGGATGAGTGTCGCCTTCCTCTGGACTTCCACAACAATGAGATCCTGACTGATGTGACTGAGGCCTCCACGGTGGATGTGCTGCTCACAAACCTCATCAGGGGGAAGCTGCTTCCGTCTGCTCGCCTCTGGATAACCACACGACCTGCAGCAGCCAATCAGATCCCTCCTGAGTTTGTTGACGTGGTGACAGAGGTGAGAGGGTTCACCGATACCCAGAAGAAAGAGTATTTCAGGAAGCGATTCAGAGAGGAGGAGCAGACTGACAAAATCATCTCCCATGTTAAGAAATCACGAAGCCTCCACATCATGTGTCACATCCCAGTCTTCTGCTGGATCACTGCTTCAGTTCTGGACCATGTGTTGAGAGCAGATGAGAGAGGAGAGCTACCCAAGACCCTGACTCAGATGTACATCCACTTCCTGATGGTTCAGTCCAAAATAGGAAATGTTAAATTTCGTGGAGCATCTGAGACAGATCCAATCTGGAACCCCGAAACCCGCAAGATGATTCTGTCTCTGGGAAAACTGGCTTTTGAGCAGCTGCAGAAAGGGAACCTGATCTTCTATGAATCAGACCTGATAGAGTGTGGCATCGATATCAGAGCAGCCTCAGTGTACTCAGGAGTGTTCACAGAGATCTTCAAAGAGGAGTGTGGGCTGCACCAGGACAAAGTGTTCTGCTTTGTACATCTGAGCTTTCAGGAGTTTCTGGCTGCTCTGTATGTCTTTGTGACATTTGTCAACTCTGGTATCAACCTGATATCAGAACAACAATCAATATCCTGATGGTGGCTGAAGTTATTCAGACCAACTGAGAAATCAATCTTTCAGAGTGCTATAGACAAAGCCTTGGAGAGCCCGAATGGACACCTGGACTTGTTCCTCCGTTTCCTCCTGGGTTTGTCCCTGGAAACCAGTCATACTCTTCTACAAGGTCTGTTGAAACCGACAGAATGTGATTCACATGCAAAGTGGGAAACATTGCAGTACATCAAGGAAAAGATCAAGATCTCCGGAAAGATGCATCAATCTGTTCCACTGTCTGAATGAGCTGAATGATCATTCTCTGGTGGAGGAGATCCAACAGTACCTGAGTTCAGGAAGTCTCTCCACAAACAAACTGTCTCCTGCTCACTGGTCAGCTCTGGTCTTCATCCTCCTGTCATCAGAGAAAGACCTGGATGTGTTTGACTTGAGGGAGTACTCTGCTTCAGAGGAAGGTCTCTTGAGGCTCCTGCAAGTGGTCCACGTCTCCAAAATATCTTTGTAAGAACTCTTCTAACCAAATATATAAAAACCTGTCATTTACAGAGTATACATTAAAATTGTTTGTCTTCATTCCATTTCAGGTTAAGTGGCTGTAACTTGACTGAGAGAAGCTGTGAAGCTCTAGCAACTGTCCTCAGCTCTCAATACTCCAACCTGAGAGAGTTGGACCTGAGTAACAACGATCTGCAGGATTCCGGAGTGAAGCTCCTCTCTGCTGGACTAGCGAGTGCACACTGTAAACTGGAGACTCTTAGGTCAGTATCCTTGGATAAAAAAATGGCTGGAATACTACTTAGCCTTTATAAGGCACATTTTAAGATGTGCTTTTGAAATCTAAAATGTATGATAGAGATTTGAAATTCTTGTAATGAAAGGACCAAATCAAACAAGTGGCGGATCATGGAATCCTCTATTTTTGATGAATGACATTCTCACAGTATGAGAACCAATTTCAAGAGTAGATGATAAAAAAATGTCTGCAACATTATTGACAATAATGCATTCACTGCTAAGCTCACCCTCAAAAAGAAAAAATACTTCAGTGGAGATTTGAGTGCAAAATCAACCACTTTGCAGAGCTATGTTAAGGATCAATGTCCTAATCAAGGTTTACTTAGCACAGTTTGCAAGCGCCAGAGATGGAATAAAAACCACCTCCAGCTGTTTGGTCAGAACTGAAAAATTCTACCTTTCACAAGCCCATTGGTTCAGAATCCTAAAGGTTTGGTGCAACAAGACACGACAGAGTATTTCTCTTTTCTGTGTCTGTTGGTAGACTATCGGGCTGTCAGGTCACAGAGGAAGGCTATGCTGCTTTGGCTGCAGCTCTAATCACCAACCCGTCACATCTGAAAGAGCTGGACTTGTGCTACAACCATCCAGGAGACTCAGGAGTGAAGCTGCTCTCTGCTGCCCTGAGGGATCCCCGCTTGAAACTATCTACTTTCAGGTATGGAGAGGCTTGCAGCCAGGCAGATGTAATTACCAAATAGTTTTCCATTTTCAAATTGTCTCCAGGAAGGGGCAATCTTTCTAGACACTCGAGTTTGGCTGGCTCACTTAAATGCAAAGGTGCAGTGAGACCAGGCACCATAATGTCTCCCACTGGTTTGTGGACTACTGTTTTGAAGGCTTCCGTTTGGCATTTGGCTGACAGTAGTTTGCCATCTTAGTCTTCTGAAGCCAGATGAGTTAGGGGTGAAACTGTCTGAGAAGCCGAGGAGAAAATGCCGCTATGGTAGTGACCTGTCAATTACAAGGTAGCCCCGCCCTAAACCATACCCTGCTTTATTGTCTATTTTACTCGAAATGGGATCATAAGGCACAAAATGAACACCATATTATATTAAAGGAGATTCCAAACCAGCAATGGAGACCATAAACTAATTGGGAAAATGTTTACTGAGGTAACAAATAAAGTGAGAAGTAGGGTCATTTTCTCATAGACTTCTATACATTTAGACTTCTTTTTGCAACCAGAAGAATAACCCCCTACTGGCTATTACAAAGGTTTAAATCACCTCATTGGTTTCCCTTTATGATCCTGACCTAGGGTGCAGGATCATAGACCATATGTTTAACTAGCACACATGGAACAACCCACTAATCTGGTTGCAATTTTTGGTCGGTATTCTATTCCGTCATGTGCTTTAAGGTGCACCAGCCCCAGCCAAGAAGGCTTCCTCAGCATTGCACTGTCCCTCCCCAAGACAGCTGAATACTTCCTGACAGCCATTTAGTACTCAAACTTTTCCCATCTGCCATTGAGCCTTACTCCAGTAATGTGGACCGGTGCACCTTCTCCTACTGATCTTTTTAAATCAGTTATACTCAGGACGCCATTACTCCCATAGTCTCACATATCCCTTCCTTTACTTGTGTGATTAAAAGGTGCAGTGTTTTTAATGTATGTTTATGAATATAGCATGTGACACGTCAGCAAAATTATTATTTGTAAATGAGAATATTCTAATCTGACATATGTCTGCCAACCCCAGTATGGAACACGGTGGAGTGAAGAGATTGATGTCAGGTCCAAGAAAGTGTAAGTATGTTTATACACCTTGACTCATTGTGCTTTTCCAACTGATACTAGCCGATATCATGCAACAAAGTTGATTAGAATTCTAAAATTATGTCTTTTTTCTCATCAGATGCCTGTGAACTCAGTCTGGACCTAAACACAGCACACAAGAACCTCGCTCTGTCTGAAGACATCAGAAAGGTGAGAGCGGTGACTGAGGAGCAGCTTTATCCTGAACATCCAGACAGGGTCAACCACTGGAAGCAGGTCCTGTGCAGAGAAGGTCTGACTGGGCGCTGTTACTGGGAGGTGAAGTGGAAAGGTTGGGTCAACATAGGAGTGACATACAGAGGAATCAAGAGGAAAGGGAAGGACGACGACAGCTGGATCGGACAGAATGACAAGTCGTGGAGTCTGTTGCGGTGTGAGAATAAGTACTCTGCTTGCCACAAAAACAGGAGAACAGTCATAACGGTGCCCTCATCTTTTGACTCTGGCAGAGTAGCAGTGTATCTGAACTGGCCTGCTGGCACTTTGTCCTTCTA
This sequence comes from Dascyllus trimaculatus, assembly GCA_024666655.1. Taxonomy (NCBI): domain Eukaryota; kingdom Metazoa; phylum Chordata; class Actinopteri; family Pomacentridae; genus Dascyllus; species Dascyllus trimaculatus. The sequence goes on from CM045458.1 coordinate 9,896,917, forward strand.
CAGAGTCTCCTCTGACAGTCTGAGCCACCTCCACACCTTCAACACCACATTCACCGAACCTCTGTACCCTGCGTTTGGGTTCGACTTGAAGTGTGAATCGTCAGTTTCTCTGTGTGAGGTGTAACACGAGGCAGAGGCAACTCTCAATGAAAGTCCAATGATGAATGATGTGGAATCCAGAATACAGTCACTTGAGGAAATGCTTTCTAATAAAGCATTGAACTCACCTTAATGCTTCCTTCTTACTTCTCTAATAAAAGTTAAATTAATTAACTGGTAATGTCACTTGATTACAGTATTTGTATGAAAGAATCTAATGAACCCCCATGTGTGTCTTTACTTGCACTGGTGCTTTCCAGTATGATGAATAAGGTACATGTGACAGAAACATTAAAAGAGCATTTCTGGACTACAGGTCACTGCTTGTTTGGCTCACTTAGCTGTAGCTGTCCCTGAGATTAAAGGAAAGTTGCAACCAGGCAAAGTAGGCAGCTGCTGAATCAGTCATGCTGCAGCTGCTTACAGGGACACTGGAACAGAACAGAGCTCTTGTTAATGTTTCTCCTTCCACCTGTGCTTTCCTACTGTGACAGGTAAACTCCTGTACCTGCAGTGAAACAGGATCAATACTAGCTCGGTGTACTATACTGTTCTGCCGAGGTACCCTGTGCCAAATTCTAATTTTAAACCCTTTTACAAGACTAATTGACACAGATTCATTCTAGCAAAGGAGTTCTCAGTGAGTTAAGATTTCTAATGTGTTTAGTAAGAATGTGGGTCAACAACAACACTATATGACACTGCTTTTTAAGTAATATTTAGGATCTATTTAGGATGACTGATAACTGAGTTAACACGCTTGATGGGAGTTTGTAGATGACAGGGCATATACCGAAGGATGGGGGCTAAAAGGGGACGACCAACACGTTAATCAGGCAATGGATTCCTGACGCACTAGTTTTAGAAGTGTATTAGATACAGTAGGTGTACCTAATGAAGCATAAAAGCTGTGAAAATTGCTGTGACAAAAGAGTTAGCAGGAGGATGTGGATATAGGTGACTGTTCACCTTGCTGGGGGATTTTTCTCTTCAGAATGCGTTATGCGTTAATGCCATCAGGCCTGAATCTACACCTGCTGACATCTGATCACAATGTGACCACACCAAATGTGGTCAGGCTGATCTGAACCCACTCTGATCCCAGTGAGCGCATTTACACCTGCTTAACATGCATGTTCTTATCAAAGTAAACTATCTGGACAGAGATCGCAAAGTTAAATTGTGTCTTTCCGATGTGTATTTTTCTACCAACACAGCAACAAGGCAGTGAATTTAATATAAAAAACAAATAATCAAGGTTGACTTTGTCATGCCAAAGCGAATGAATTTTATTTACACATCTAGTCACTCATAAATCCATGTGTGGTAAACAAGTGAAAGAAATCAAGTGAACACATCAGTTGTGACAGATTTCAAATTTTATCTCACCATGTTTAATATCATTGTCCCAGGTAAATATACTTTGGCTATGACACAAGTGTGCTATACTATATACCATAATCTACACAGATTTTGTGTCAAAATTCTCTGTAATAAGCGGAATGACTTGCACATAAACAGTGTAACTAGATTCTGTACAACATTTACAATGTATGAAATCACAAATACTGGGTTGTAAAGTAAAAATGTCAATATAAAATGAAGCTGACTTACAATGGACAAAATTATCAAAATCATAGCTGAGCTGCTTAAATAATATTTTTTCATACCTCGTATGCAAGTGCACAAAACTTGTGGAAGAACAACCAAAAAATAAAATACAAAGAAAATCACTACATGAACAATCTGTGCAATGAAGCAAAACTAGTTTAAGTGTTATATAATATAGTGCTCTGTAGCAGTTTAATACTGCATTCCTCAATGTGCACACCTGTGAAACACCTTTTAGGTGCGTTTGGCAAGCTTATCTAGGTCACACCGTGGGTTTAAGTATGTGTGAGAAAATCTTTAAGTAATTATTTTATTTAAACCAGTTGAAGTGAGAATAATTTACAGCAGAGTTACAATAAAGTGGTTCCTTCAGTTTTAGGCCTGTTGACAATGACACTGCAGGTAACCAAGAATCAATGGAGTCTCTGTTTTAAGTTGGTTGCTTTGAAACCTTTTATGTAAGAACAGTGCAAAGTTTAATATAATAATTCTATTTTTCTAAAGATAATTTATCAATGATTCTCATTATGTCAGTAAAATCCAATTTCACACATTTTTGTGTATTTAAAAGGGTAAGAAACGGTGAACGAACAACTAATCTTAAAGGTGCCCCGTGCAGTTTTCTTGTAAACAATTATATTTACATTCAGTGTACAGTCTGTCACCAAAACACATTGGGTGAATTCTTGACATCCAACAAGATGTATTGAGTGCATTTCCTTCTTCTAAGACATTTGAAGCACAGATTGTTTTACTGTTTACATTCTTGTTTACATCCATGTTTGTTTACTATCAGTTTTCTGTTATTCATCGTGTCAGACGCATTACTGCCACCAACTTAGTGTAACTGAGGGGAGGATATGAATGCTGTCAGTCGCATGCTTGTCTCATGTATGATACAAACAACAAACACTTACAGAAACAGCTCAATAGCACTACTAGTGGTCAAAACTCCATGGGGCACCTTTAAGGTGATTTGTGAATGACCAAATCATAATGAATCTCCTACTCTGCTACTTGTCCTCTGCTGACATGTAAGTAGTATGCAAAATTGTCGTCAGAGAAAAGCTGTCCACGCACAACTTATGCAATGTTTCCAGCTCTTCAGCTCCATTTTATACAGATACAAGCACATTTGTTGCATTTGTCTGATATGTAAGTAAGACATCCAGCTCTATATGAAGAACATGATCCCCTTCAACTATCACTTGTTAAGGTTTGTGTGCATTAAACAGTGAAATGTTGAGATTTGGCATATAATCTGATGTTTGGCACCTTTAAAGACCTTTATAATGAATACTCTTCAGAAAAACTGGTTAAAGGCTTTTGACACAGCACTGAATTATCCCTTAAAGGCTTCACAGAGTTACTGACATTAACATTTGGACAACTACAGAAAATTGATTCAACATTGTATAAAGCATATATTTATCATGTAAACATTCAGTTGTGTTCAAACAGCCAAATTAAAGGGTTGGAAACACAATCAAATGATCACAGCGAGAAACAGAGAACGTGAGCGTCGTCTTAAAGGCTCACGCAAGTGCATCTGGCAGCCATTTACTTGCTACACTATACTAGTGTCAGATTTTTCAGGTCACCGTTTCATGTCCGTCACTTCTTTGATCTCTCTTTGTTTCAGTCTGGACCCCAGAGAGTGACAGCCCAGTTGTAGTCAGTAGTCGTAGATCTCCCTACGATACAACTAACTCTGTGGCTACAATTAATAAAGTTAACTATGTTTTTTTCTGTGTGTACTCAATTCTTTTTCAGTCCCCAAATTTCAGTAGTTTCAAATATACAGTGATAACACACTGGTGGGCAGAATATTGACAAGGACTGATAGACTGTCTCATAAACAAGTGTTTTCTTCAGGTGGGAGTGGAGATCAGCTGCTGTGGTGGTGCAGATATACATTTGTGTGTGCGCCCATTTAACTAAACTCAATAACAACAGTTTCAGGGACAATTGGAATTTGAGCTCCAGCTTAAAGTTATAATCCTTAAGATTTTCAAGATATCAAACCATTTACTGTGTCTATATTTTGTAATTACCTCTCTATACAGCAGTTTTCATTGTTCATGGTGGGGTATGCCCTTCAAACAGCCCTCACATGCATGAGGGATTCATCAGACATTATGCAGAATGTAATCCATGGTTGTTTGTGTTACAATTTACTATTGATTATAATAGCATCTGTATTAAGGTACTGCTAGTGCTAATTTCCCACTGTTTGTAGTTCATATTGAAGGCATTCGACTAGAGAAACAGAAATACTTACTGATAAAATGCCAACAAAAATTAGCTGCAAAAAATCAATATTTTCTGCATTTTTAACAGTAAAACGGTTTAAGTATTACGATAGGAAACTACTTTTAGACTTTTACACTGCAGAATGAAGTCAGATGGTAGAAGCTCATGATGGAAAACACCAGATATTGACTTTATCAAACAATGCAAATTTGCTTGGCTGTATTGTAAACCGATCCACCATCTCCTATTGTATTTCTGAGAAAGCAGCTACTCAAAGACCAGTAACCACAGATGTTACCAAATCAATCAGGACTGAAATATTAAGGATTACAATTTAAACATGTGGGCTGATAGTAAGATAACGGTACATTAGCACAGCTACACTAATACAAGTGTGTGTGAGTGTGTGTGGTGTTTTAACTCTTGATCTCCAGGATGGAGGGGTTGTGGTCAAGAATGGCCAGAATGATTTTGTCCATGTACTGCCTCAGACGCAGGTTGATCTCCTCCTGCTCCTTCAAAGCATCAACCAGCTACAACAGACAGAGAGGGAGTGATGCATCAGAAGGGCAGTCATATATCAAAACTTAGCATTTCATTCATCTACCACTGACAGTCTCACCTCATCTCTGGAGGCGTTGTCGATCTCAGCTGCCAGGCACTGGGCCTTGGTGTGACAGGCAAACAGGTTCTTGGCCTCGTACAAACTCAGACTGAGAATCTGAGCGTTCAGGTCGTCATTCTGGTCCCGCAGCTTATGGTTCTCCTATAGTAGCAAACAGACACAATATTTCCTCAGAGAGAATTCTGGATGAATGTGTATATGTACATATAGTTGATTTGAAAGTAAGGAAATATGTAATAGTATCCAACAAAACTGAATTTGTGCAGTTCATAGTATGTTTTAATGAAAATGGATTGTTCCCATCTCAAATTATCAACATTGTTCGTGTATTTTAGTGATGAGATGGACTATTGAGTACCTGGTAAAAAAGTGCAATTACTAGAGTTTAGACTGCAACATATTATGTCTTAACACACCTAATTGCACAAATTCCTCACATGTTCAATGAGTGGGCCTCTCTCTTGTATTCTTTTGTGTTTAAAGGAATAGTTTGACATTTTGGGCAAATATGTTTTTTCCCCAAGCATTAGATAAGATTGATACCACTCTCGTGTTTGTAGAACAAGTATGACACTGAACTGGTTAGCAAAGCTTGGACTAAGGTCTGAAAACCTGACTCTGTCCAAAGGTATTAAAGTTAACTTAGCAGCACCTCTAAAGCTCAGTGATAACACACCATATCTTGTTTGTTTAATCTGTACAAAAAACAAAGTGTAAAAGCATCACATTTTAGTTTAACGTAGGCACTGTCCTGAAATATTTCTTGACTCGGAAGCAGTTACTTCCTACAGTCATCACTAATTGCCTGACAACAATCCTTTCCTTGTTAGCACAGAAATGTGACCAAGACATGTACTAAGTAAGAGATAAGTCTTGTATGTTGGTGTAAAATCAAATCATAAACCAGTAGTAATCAATCTGTGGTAATTATGAATGAGCACCAATATCCTTCACAATATGCTGGGTTGGCTCTCGCAGGTTCCCCTCACATCTTTATCTTCCATGTTTTAACTCTGTGTCTACTTTAGTGGAAAACCAGCGAAGCATGACAAACCTTAACATTCTGTAAGGATACAAGAACAAGGTACAATGTTTGCAGACCTGTTTCAGCCTCTTCACTTCATGTTCCATTTCGATCTCCCTGGTCCTGGCGTTGAACTCAGACAGCCCCTTCCCTTGTCCGGGATGCTCCATCTCCAGCTTAAACAACTGCAGATACTCCAGCTCCCGGCGGAGATCATCAATTAACTGCAGAGAAAATATTCAATTTAATTAAACCTCTAAACATTTCCCATGTTACATTTCTGTTACCTATTATCACTAACTGATCTGACTACACTGGGATATTACAACACATTTTTCACTGGCTTGTGGGTAAATTACACTTATCTAATTTTTATCTTCTAAAGACAAGCATGCAGTGTGTAATTTTTATGCTCATTTATTTTTCAGTAAGCTGTCTGGTAGAAAGAGCGCCTCACCTCCTGCATGGCCTCTTTTTCCTTCTGAAACTCATGGCGGTTTTGCCAGAGCTTGTCCATGATCTTCCTGTACAGATCCATCTCATCTTTCAGCCTCAGACTGGTGTCCTCCAGCTTGTCCGTCATCCTCTGCTTCTCCTGCAGAGGAAAAGGCGGCAGAAAACGATTGTTGTGACATGAATAAATGAGTTCTCGGAATTCTCTTCTTCCCACATTTCTTGTCATTCTTCACTGTAACTGGCCAGTAAGAGGTAAAAATGGCAAAAACAAGAAGTGTGTTGCTAAAAGTGAATCATACTTTCAGTGAATCATACTCACCTGGTCCAGTTTCTCTGTCTGAGACTTGAGTCTGCACACATTTATCTTCATTTCTCCATTTTCATCTTCTAACTGTTGTACCCTGTGTATGAACACACACACAGCTTTAGTTTAGTATCCTGCAGAACTTGAACTCACTTATAGTGGGTCAGTGAGTCTCTGATAAATAACTGTGGCAGTTTGAGGTGACAGAATAACTGCCCTACTAAAAGCACAGTATTGATGATGCTTTCGACCTTGAATCAGAGCCAAAGCCAGTTCTAGCATTTTATAGGGTTTAAAATATAGTGGATATTTCACTTAGCACACCTGTTAAGGAGCAGGTCTATCTCTGTGTTTCTGTCTCTCTCCATCTTAGTGTAAGCCTCCCGATGCCTCTTCATCTCCTCCTCCAGACTCTGATCTGCTTTCGTCTCTGCATCCTTCACCTGCTCCTCCAGCTCATGCACCCTGGGTGGCAAATGTAGTGTGGAAAAAATATATTACATGCAGCAAACACACACAATGACAATTAACCTGGTTTCACACTGGGTTACATGCAATCAAATTACTTTTAGATGAGTTTATATAGATAAAAAGAGCAAATCATGCCATCATGTACATGAAGCCTTCATATATGAAATACTGTACATGTTAACCATGTATGGAGCATTATTTCACACAAAAAAGTACATTATACAATTATATTGAATGTTCAGATAGAGTTAGAGCAAAATGAAAATGTCACACAAGCCATAATAATATATGTGGGGAATTTGCATGCAGTGAAACAGGATTTTTTCATGATGAAATTTAAATTTTGGCATAATGAGGAGTTAGGAAAACTGCACATGCAATTTAATATTTCAATTGCAAAAACATGCATAAAACATGCTGTTTTCCTACCTGTGTACAAGTTGTGTGTTCTCCTGTTTGAGTTTAGACTTGAGGTCACCATTGGCCAGACTGTCACTTTCCAACTCTGTCACCTTCTTTTCCAGGTAGCTGACCTGAGAGAGATCACATGGACAAGGCAGCAGGTGTAAATGAGCCCTGTCTTTGTTTTTGACACCCTATATTAGACATTCCTAATATCTGATTTATGGTATACCTGTGAAGTGCCTGTCAGTTCCTCTTAACAGGAATCCTGTGGCTGTAGCTCAGTCCTTACAAGCAGTGTCTCCCAAATCCAAACTACATACTAATTCTAAGCAGGTTTTCAATATGTAGTCAGTTCACACGGGATTATAATATCATTAGATGCACACAAACCAAACAGCAAGTGTCCTAAATAGAGATTTTTTTAGGATGTAATGCAGTGCTTAAAGTAAACAGTGGAGCTGTTCAAAGCCTGAAAAAGTGAAATAAACTGCAGAAAATGTTGAAACAGCTTAGAAAAAGACCACATAAAACAGGTTTCTATTGGAAGGATATCTGACATCACACATAGTGTATTATATGCAAGTTCCTGTTAGTATATAGGTTAAGCACATACTCAGTCTAGTCTATATTTTTTGTATACGAAGTGCTAAAGTAGCATACTAAGATGATTAATATGAGGGACATACTGTACACAGTTAATATGCATTATGGATGTAGGACACAGCTAAGGTTAACAGGTGCAGGTTTCATCCCAATGACTTTAACATGACAGTACATAGGAGTGTGGTGTCATATGTGAGCATTTCTCCTCAGAGGTTAAGAAGACAAAGTCATCAGTCTCAGCAGAGCAATTTAAAAGAGCTGGCATAAAAATCACACACTCTTTGAGTCATTCACTATGCTGTATTTACCCAAATTTAATGCGAAGATTTACTTATTTTTGGTTTTAATAGTCTTTGAAATTCAGATTTGTGCCCCAACAGAGTACAGCGTTTGTCCTGCCAAGCATCAGTTAACAACCAAGTAGGAGCACCATCATAGTCACATTAGATTTTTAAACGGACACTTCCAGCAGTATAATGTACAATGTCTTGAAGCACTGCTAAATAGGGTTCTGGCATTACCACTGACTCCAGTTCATTCCACTGCTCTGCATTATTTAAAGGAATAATCTAATATTTTTGGAAATGTGCTTATTTGCTGGTCATGAAATAGTCTGAACAGCCTGACTTAGATGTGCTGATTTTGTTAACTTCAGACGAGAGCTGCAATAATTACATGATCAATATATCAACAGAAAATCTGCAAATATGTGGGCAATACCTTTATGTTTAACTTATAAATCTTTCAGCTTTTTAAATGTGAGCATTTGCTGCTTTACCTTGCCTGATATTGCAGAAAACTGAATATCCTTTGGTTTGTGGGAGGCACCTGACACTCTTTGGCTGCAATGGACATGAACTATTTTTGGGTGCCTTGTAGATAAAACAATTTATCAGCCAACTGGAAAAATAACTGGCAGATTAATTGATCAGCTATGCCTGCTTATCCTTTAGAAGGTTGTGGGCAGGCTGGATCCTATCCCAGCTGACAGTGGACATTTACAAGTCAATCACAGGGCTAACACAGAGAAACAGACATCCATTAATGCCTTCATTCACACACCTACAGCTAATTTAGAGTCGCAAACTAACCTGAAAGCCAGAGTGCCCTGACGAAACCCACACAGGCCCACACAGAACAGAGAAACTCCACATAGAAAGCCCAGACCTATTCCTTTTGACTAAAATCTACTACAGAAGGGCATGATGGAATTCTGTCAGTGCTGACCAAAATTGGAGAATTTTTTCTTGTCTTTGTGCAATCAGTGCTTCCAAGTACTTCAAGGTGTTTCAGACACTAAAGCGAATCCCATCTGCTGTACTATCAGGCAGGTGAACTTCATAAAGTGGATTCAGATTTGAGAAAAAAACATCAATCTGAGTAACTGGGCCAATCTTTTCAGCAGTAAAGCACAAAAACAATTACTGGCTTTCTCTTAGAATGTACAATCACTGACTGTATTTTTGTGTGGTTTTGTACTTTTTCTGTGATGTCGAGGTCGCAGGAGTCGATGCTGTCTGTGAACAGATCCTCTGTGCTGCTGCCCTGACTGGACCCGAACACACTGTGGTTGGCCTGGAACAACTGACTGCAGGGAGGAGAGGACACATTAGAAACCAGCAGCACAGACGCAAGACATTATTACCCATTACAGAAGATGATGATATGTAGAGGCTTCTGAAGCTGCTCTTCCATTTTCTGCTAAATGATGAACCCATCATCATGTTCTGTAGCTAGCAACTGTAGCTGGTAACTGTCCACTCCTGCTTATGATGCAAAGGAAGATTCACTGCAGTATTTCTATCTAAAAGAGTCATTAGTAGGAAGGTCAGGTCACTTACCGGCCAAATGCTGTGCTGGAAATCTTTCTGTTCGGACTGAAACACAAAAGAGACACTCAGTCACTGACAGCTTTTTAGTATCTGTTTTTAACAATACAACTACAATAATTACAACTACTTCTTGCTGTTACTCATACTGCTGTTACAACCACTGTTCTAGCCAAAGACTTCAGAATCTGTTATGCGTTTTTTTGACCACAAATAATGGTTTAACTCTTATTGCAGCACTGTTGCAATATCACACACAAAAAGCCACAAAAAAACTTGCAACCAGCCATCCCATTAAGATTAGGATACGGTTGCTATAGAAACAGCTCAGGCTCACCCTTTGATGTGGGTGCAGCGGCTGGTGCCAAGAATGAATAAGAGGGTGGGATTTGAGTGGATGGCTCGATGTCTCAGAGAGCTAATCTGAGCTTTGTTATATGAGGGTGATGCTGAGGCAGCAGCTCGGGTGTATTTTCCGATGCTTCCTTTAGTCACCTCACCCACCATCATTAAGTCTCACTTAGCCTTTGTGTCTGTACTCATATCTGTGTTTGGGTGTACAGTTGTATCACTCATGCTGTGGGGACAAATCTGAATACACGGTCACATTGTGGGGGCTCGCCTCCCTTTTGGGGATTAAAAAAACGTTATGCAATCCAGTAAATCTTTGGGTGAAGATTTAGTTTCAGGTGAGGAACAGTTCTGGGGTTCAGCAAGAGGTGGTCATGGCTGGTGCAGCTCTCCATGAAATTAATATAAGTCAATGTAATAGTGAGTGAGTGAGTGAGTGAGTGAGTGAGTGAGTGAGTGAGTGAGTGAGTGAGTGAGTGAGTGAGTGAGTGAGTGAGTGAGTGAGTGAGTGAGTGAGTGCTGCACCTGTTGGCCTTGAGGTTTCTAAGTCGAGCCTCCAGGTCATTGAGTAGATTCACTTTCTTGCAGCACTGAGAACAGTAGATGTCCAGCAGCTCACTGTTATACAGCTGCCTCATTTTCTGAGGAGTGTGCCCTGCACTGTAAGAACAAAGAACACAAAAATACGTATAAATTACATTTATAGCCATGCTAAAATATCAATAGATATCAGTAAATATGGAAGTACTTGGTGCATTCTGCAAGGGCAAACGCATTGACTTGTTTTATTGCCTACAATTTGTGCAGTATTCAGTTCTGTTTGTGTCGTGTTGTGACTTGCATTGTGGGAAAGTTGTGATCAATCACATTCAAGCAATTTTGTTTGCATTCTGTTTTGATGTGCTCCTAGTTTTGTCAAAACACCAAAATGATTAAGTACCAGTATTAGCCAGCAGGCTCATTTTCAACTGCAGTCCTTTGGCAGGATGTTGTGAGAACCACTAAAGCAAATGATGATGTATGAGGCTGCCACACAAAATTAGGTCTGAATATTAAACACAACAGCCTATTAAGTACCATTAACGATACTTGTTTTAGAGAGCCCATGTCATTTACTAATATTTTCTAAGTAAATATTTCCCTTCTATGGAAGATTCTGTATTGTGTGACGTCAGAGCATCTGCTTCTCGATGAGGTTGGAGTGAAATTGGCTTGAGTTTCCCCAGACAGAACTCCAACCTTCTATTCCATTTGATTTTTTTCAAGTAGGACGTTGGAAATGTTTGTCCTGAACTCAGCCACTGTCAGTATTATAAGAACTACATATGCTTTTCCTTCTAAGACAAGCAGGTAGTCAAAAAGAAGTGATTCTCTGTTTCTTGTCTTGAAAAATGTCTTTTGTGTGCGCATGTGATTGAGGGAGTGTGCTTTCAGACCAACCACCAACCTTGAGGGAAGTGAGGATCCCATGTCAGTGAAGCCATTTGTTCTTGTTTCTTCTTCAGGGCAAGGGCTGCTGGGAGTAAAGTCCACATCCTCTCCCTCACCGTAGTCTTCAAACTGCTCCTCTCCGGAGATGACGGAAGCAGATGCTGAGCCATTCAGGTGTCTAAGGTTGCACAGCAAGAAGTACAGCGAGGGTGGTTGATTCAAATGATAAAGGAACAAGAACAACACCCCTAGTGCTACTATAATCACAAAACACCACACTAATATCAATAGCAACAACCTGTAGTAAACTACTTTCTTGCTTTTACATGATACAGATACACACACAATTTTCACTATATAACTCTGCAATGCTCTCATTTCTAGTCACTTCTCAGACATTATGACTGACCTGTCTTGCCGTGTTGGGTGCAACGAGTCAGAACTGTTGGCGTTTTCAGTGCTGCTGTCCATGTCACACTCTCCATCAGCACTACAGCCCTCAGTGCATTCTGGGTAGGACCGCGTACACATGATAATCGGAGGGCCGAGCTTTGCCTCGCCGTTCTACATGGACACAAACGAAATTAAACATTAGCATGTCAACAAATGCAAAGGGTACCGTCTACACTAAAATTATCTAGTATGAAGACAGCACATTTTTAGTTTCAACATAACTTAAAGGTGCTTTTTAAAAACTTAGGACAACTGACAGAGAAACTCCAAACACCTTGGGGTACTCAAACACAGCTTCCAAATACCAGATATCGAAAGGAACAACTCAGGATCAACAGATGCAGCATGCTAATGTTTACTGAAAAAAAAAAGAAATGAGAGCAGCAGTTCAAAGAATAGCTAAATGCAAGCATGTAATAACTTTGCTGTAATATGTCCCTCAATATTAAAATGTCTGGCGAGTAATCATACTCAACACAGCATGTCAATATGGACTAAGAAGGTTGATCAAATATCTCAATGCACAACATTTCTTTCAGTGAGCATAAATGATTATTTGATTGTACGCAAATCGTATGAAGATCATCATTTTGTTTATTTGAGGTTGTTGCTTATTTTGAGGTTTAGCTCATACTGGGACTTGCTGGGGTTTAAAATTCATGTTTGGCATAGACTGCTGTGTTACAATGAGCACTGATTTAGCTGAAATGCAGCTAAACCACAATTGAATTGGATGTAAGATGAAGTTAAAAGATAGAAAGAGAGAAATAACAGTTATGTTTTGAAACTATTTTTCTCCTATGACTTATCATATACTGCCCTATCAATCTGTCAAACACTACAAGTCTTACATTAGCCACAGGTCAATGACTCTTCCGTTTAGATGATAATGAAATGTGCACGATGTGACAGCTTTTAGACAATCTATAGGATAAATGTTTACTTTTTTAAACATTTGAACACCGACTTTGAATTCCTGTGAAACCAGAATTGCAGCTTTTTTAGGTTAAAGCTGTATGGCTTTTATATTGGTGCTTTTAGAGCAAACATTAGACTCCCACATTTGGGAGAGTTCCATGGTCAGCTTACACGTTAAAGTAAGGGGAAACATACCAACAAGGAAACACACCTCACTATAACCAAAATCTACTTCCAATGCAACCATTATAGAGGACATATCAACCTGATTTAGATTAAACCACTGGTGTAGTTTAAACCACAGTTTCTGAACATACATTGATGGGTTTCAGATACAATGTGATTTTGTTCCAGTCACCACAAATAAGCTTGAAGGCTGATACCAAACTGTTGTTTCTCCAGTTTGTTTTCTTTTCTCAGTTGAGCAGCAGTACAGTTGGATTTTATTTGATTTGGTATTAACTATGTTTTGAACAGAATTAATGTGTGATACTACAGTGTGCTTCTCGTATTTGACCTAGACCTAGAGATAGTCTCCTGGCAACCTTGCCAGGTAGCTTGACTCTTGTGAGATTAGCACGATCGCTGGATCACACAACAATCCATCTTGCCAGGATTCAAGCTTCTGGTTCATCCACTGTTTGTCGTACAAATCAGCATCCTATGAGGCACTACTGGCAGCTACAAACGTGTCTTAGGTGCCAGTTAGGCTGTGCTAGACCGTGATAGACAGGTGGTTCATCCATTCACCTGCCAAGTATTCTTTGAAAGTGTTTCCCTTTTTTCCAAACTGTTTTCAAGGACGTCTCTGACATTTCTGTGTAATAAACCATCTGGCACATCAGGTTCGTCTCCTGGGTAAATTTATCAGACAGAGTAGAATGTAGCATGCCCTAGATATGTATATTATTAATAATGCATGTCTCTGTCTGGCTTCAGGCAGCTGTGGAGCCATGGCAAGGTCATACCCAATCTCACATAGACACTCACACACATGTACAGACAAGATTTTCATCTCTAAAAACAAAACAGGTGCTTTCATACCCTGTTTTAAAGACTAAAACGTATGTCTTCACATGTAGACAGGCAAACATAAAGTTCAACAGACATGGTATGTTCTCTGAGGGACTGCTGTCTGTCTTTCATTCATCAATTATACACATGTTTTTGTCTGAGATAAAGAGGTGTGTGCAAACATGGAAATATGGAGTACGAATGAGGCATTAATAGAGAACTGAAAGCAAATTCCAATGGGGTTTGTGTTCTTTAACACTCACTGAAAATATGTGAAGCAGCTGAACTTTGAAGTAAATTATGGATTTTTTTGTGCACATCTAGCATGCCATCACCCACCTTTATGTCCCAGCTATCATGTAACTAAGTACTGAACCCTCACAGACTTTAAATGACAAAACCAATGATGTAATGTCCTCAAATAATGTAAGAGACATGAGAAAGCCTTTGGTAAAATTAAGTTACTTGAGGAGTTTGAGAGAGAAGCAATTAACTGCAGTGTCTGATGTTAAGTTTGGCATAGAAATTATCACGATCTACAACGCTGAGTGATCATTCTGCTCACCTGGGCCAAATGCAGGGGTCTGTAATCAGCAGAATAACTCAAAATACCTGTATGAATCCACACAGACTAACACCAAACAGTATGTGCTAATAAGGACCCGAAAGGTGGAGGTGAAGTCTACCAACAGGAAAGTGGAGGTGTCAGTAAAGCAGAATTTGTACACACACAAAGTCCTGAGAAGAGGTCTAATCACCCAAACTAAATGGAAACAGCTGTGTGGGAGGAGCATCGGTGTGCTGGAGCTTTAGCAGCAGAGAGATTTTTCCAATAAATTTCATCATCAAACTAGCAAGGACATGTAAAATACACACTTAAAAGCAGCACAAAGTCAGAATTCTGAAGCAGATCTACACACATAAACACAAACAACAGCATATAAAATGAAGCATCAGTTGGTTTCAGTTTTAAATTTCATCACCACACTTCTGTGCGTCTCTGTGTGCATTTACATATGGAGTAAAAGTCAATCTGACACGCATATATACACCTTACCAGTTAAGTATGTACACCATGTGTCTCCTCTTCAGTCCCAGGTCACCAATATGCATGTGCAGTATGTATGAATGTATCATCCAAACAAAAGTAAGGTATCCTTTATCATGGAAGTAACGCCAAAATAGAATTGTAATCTTGATGTCTGAAGTTTCAGCTTGTTGAAAGCCGGAACAAAATCATCCCTCACGCACATGTATCACTGCACTTCAGTCATTCACATCTAAAAACACACTGATGCTTTAGCTGGGACAAAGCCACACCTCCATCTCTCTCACTTTCTCTCCCTCTCGCTCACTCTTGTTGCTAAGCAACTATCCAGTTAGGCTGATCTTTGGCAGGGACATGAGCAGCCACGCACTGCAACATGTAATACATACTAAAATTTATAATATATTGCATATTCATTGATATTTTTATCATGTATGCTACAATGCACATTGAAGTCCAAAGATACTGCCTGTATCAGAGTTGTATGGAAGCAAGTTTCTGCCTGAATAAAATATTAGGTGGAATATATATGATAATGCATGTAAAAAGAATGAGCTAAAAAAGTCAAACTCCTGTCAAATTTTTTGAAGTATCTCAGCAGTTACATTTATTTTATTTTACTTTTTATTTACCATCTCATTAGAACAAATGCAACTCTATGGATTCCTTATTCCTGCAGGAAAATTTTTTTGACAAACTATGGTCATGGCAACTCATAATTGAACTTTTTAAGGAAAGTAAGGGCATACTGGCTAAAGTCAAATGTCAGATATTCTTACAAGTATAATTATGCTTCAGATACATAAGTCAGATTTATTAAAAAACTGTATCAAAAATCAGCATCTCATCATTTTGACTGAGAGTGAATGTTATTATTTTAGCTCATCACAGCAGCATAAAGTCATGGCCCATGCAAAGGACACAGCTGCGCTCTACAAAATACCCTGTTTACACCATACATAGCGTAACATAAAGCAACAAAAACATCCATTCAAAGTACACCAGGCCCACGACAGAGTGGTATTAATTTACATTCTACTATAGCTCTGCAAATTAAGCTGTCAGAAAAATCCTTAACTTTCTAGATCGCACCCCTGCACACACAACTTCACAAATACTTCCATTATAAAGGCAACTGAATTTAAAAAACAAAATATAAGCAATTGCATATGCAAACGAGTTTAGAAGGATAAGTG
Source organism: Dascyllus trimaculatus (assembly GCA_024666655.1). Classification (NCBI taxonomy): domain Eukaryota; kingdom Metazoa; phylum Chordata; class Actinopteri; family Pomacentridae; genus Dascyllus; species Dascyllus trimaculatus. The sequence continues at coordinate 9,913,008 of CM045458.1, forward strand.
GAGAAGTTCGTAGAAACTTCAGTGTGGTGGCCACAATGCATCACACAACGTTCTTCTAGAGTGCATGTCCATTTTAAAGCCAGAAAGTAGTGTAAAAGCTTCGCAAATAGAGTGCAAAATATTGTACCTGGTAAATGTAGCCATTGTCAGTGACAGACGGTTGGCGGGAGGTAAGACCACGAGGACCCACAGCCATTTTTAGTATTTCCTCACAGCCTGGCAGGAGGACGACAGGAAGGAGGATGGATAAGAAAAAAAGGAATCAAGATAGAAAAATGAGAGCGAGAAATAAACTGAAATACAGTACACTGCATCTCTGCCCCTCTTCACAGCAAACTGAGTGTAGAAGTCAGTTTCTCTTAGTAGTAGTAGTAAAACCAAATAAGTCATATGTGTGGAATTTCCTCCCATGTGACTATTCCTATTAAGGTGCCCAAATGTCAATATTCGTTTTAGCTGCACGGGACGGCTAGTATCAGCTTCAACTACTGTTTCACATCCCTTTGTTGTCTTTCAAAGTGAAACAGGCTGTATAGTGTTCAGATAAGAGATGGAAAACATTATCCAAAGTTTAAAGGATAGCTTTTATATTCATGGTCTTAGCAAGAGTTAAACTAGAAGACTGATACCAAGCTCATGTGAAAATAGTAATAATGAAGCCATAGACAATAGTTAGTTAGCTTAACGTTGCAAAAGACTGAAAACTGAGGACAACAGCTATCCTGGCTCAGTCCAAAGGTAACACAATTCACCTGCTCATAATACATTCTAATGAAAGAAAAGAGGTCAGACAATAAGCTGCTACTTGGTTCACATCTACATTTCTTACCTTTGATAGCGAACACTCCATGGCAAAAGTCTTTGAAGTTGATTTTCCCGTGAGCATTAGGATCCAGGTACTTAGTCAACTTCTTCACCTGCAAGAGACAATAGTCAAGTAAATTTTATTTACTAGTATATGCAGCAAATTGCCAATTTGCTTCAAAGAGCTTTACAATATGGACACATTAAGGTACTTTCTACCTGTAGACCTTCAACAGAAAGACAAAACTGCTGAGCATGAAGACTGAGCATTGGTGCAATTATCTGAAGACAGCGCTCTATAACATTCCACAATATGATAAAGAGGTCTATAATTCTATATTGTGCTGGGATTTTTAACCACACTAGAATTACGGTTCCACCAAAAATAAATGAATGGATGTATATTAATTTCATGAAGTCATTAGCTAGCTGTATAACTATTACAAAGTAAACAAGGCTTGAATTCCTCATTCAAGGTTTCCTTTATCAGTTTACGCAACCATGTTTGTCACCTTTGGGTGGGAACAAATGAATGTAACACTGTGAATGCCTTCCAGAAAAGATGTCTGCAAGTGTGAGCTGTCATCACCATATTTACACCATTTATAGCGTTTCACTGTCCTCTTAGACAGCTGACTTTTTAAATAGCATTTTCTGTAGGCTTACAAACAACGCTCTATTTATATTTTATATTTTGGATCTGTCCTTCATTAATAATATTTAAATATAGACAATGAATCAGACGAGAGATTGTGCACTATGTAAAACAAACTGAACAAAATGCAATCATTTTGTTAGAAAGATGAACAGCAATATGTCAGTAAGGGTGCTGGCCTTGCTCTAAAAAGGAATAGAAAATTCAAAATGTCTGCACATGAGAACAATCTCTTATGTAACAATAATTAAAATTTATGAGGATTTCAGCGTTTTGCATCTGAATACATATCACAACAAGAGCTGCAGTTCATTATACAACAGAACCAAAAATTCTGTGCTGTAGTTGCACTGTCCATCCAGGATGCTTTAATCTATATGACAGCATAAACACACACTCTGTATTCCTGCAGTGATAACAGATTCACTCACCCGACATCTATGTCGGGATTCTGAGGCGACATGAGTCTCTGAAAACTGCATGACAGCTGAATCACAGCTGGATCAGCTGTCAGTCTGCAGGTGGTGGCAGCTATGCAGTTTCTTTGATGCCTCAGAGTTGCTATTATACATACAGTGTGATGATTTGGTGGTGCACATGTATTAAAAGCTTCACTAATCACACACTGAATTTCAAATGCGTTTCAAATGTGTTTTACCTTTTTTGCATCTGCATTAATTTGATTACTTATTTAAAAACGGGTTGGGCTTAGAATGCAATAATGCAATATGTAAATAAATCTCACATTATAATATAGTTTCTGCATTACATATAGGGATTTTTAAGCCTACATGTGACAGATTAAAAGAACAAAAAAAGGATCAGGGAAATTAAAATCTTTCAGTTTAATCATGAATCATGTTAATCACTTAACACAGGTCCATTTTTTAACAGGATGGTAACTCAGAATCAAATTCAATCTAAACACTGGAAATTATGTAACACTTGAGTCTTAATTGTTCGGGCACAAAACCAGTGAACATTGCTGATAACCCCATCTTAGCCTCCATTCAAGGCAGTCTGATTTCTACCCCTTAATCAGCTACTCTTGACACAAGGTGACATAACATTTCCTTTGATTAAAATACCTCTACATAGAGATTATGGTTCTCAGTCTGACCATCACACCTAGGTGCTGGAAATGCTATCTGACACAGGCTTTAATGTTGTAATTATCTTTAGTGAGAGGGTGTATCTCAGTCTGGATAAACAGATGAAAATAGCTTATTGAGAGCAGAGGGTATGCTGTGAGTCAACCTGTGCTGCATCACGATCTACACAACCACATGTGGCCTGATAAATGTTATCTCGCACGAACAGTCCCCCATCGTGGAGCTGAGTGTCACTTTATCACAGAGGCTTAAACATAAATGTCAGCATGCTGTGCAATCCATTTGACATCAAAAGCCTACAGGCTCTCTAATGTCACACAGGCAGAAATCAGTGACAACGAAGCGCTTTCACAAATACAATACGTTTGAAGCTGCAAGGTTACTGTTTATATTATATATCTGTGATTCCAAAGACAATATTATTGTTCTATTACTGCCTATTAAAATAATTAAAGAATGTGCACCAACGTAAACTAATACATGTGAACAATAAATCTATTTTAGATGCACCTGCAGCGCAGCTTTCCTTTAATGGTTTTCTATAATATTTTTCTGTGTTTTGTATAATATTAGTGAAGAGAGGAATGTCAGTGTCGATTCAGTGCTTGCAGGAGGCTTAGACAGGATTTGGACAGCTTGTCAAAACATTCAGAAAAAAATCAAATATTGAAGTTCTAATGCAGTTATGTACCCAACAGCAGCACTTTAGAAGTCCAGGCCACTTAATAAATTCACTGACAGTATTCCTCCTGGGACTTACTACCAGTTACTTTAGACATCTTTAATTTTATGCTTCAACTAACCATTTTCTCTGTTTCTGTTTGATAAAATGCCAGAGAAAAGTAACAAATGTCAGCCTAAGATGATAAAACCCAAACACAGTTAACACTGATTTAAAACAGAGAAAAGCAAAAGCTGAAACAAGACCAAGGTTTTGTTTTGTTTGCTATATAACAACACAAGTTTTGTTTTTTCCTTTTATCCCAGGTTTTTTATTGGTATTCCAGTACAATAGAATACTGTGTTTAAGACAATTCAGCAGTGGTTAGAAATGATTGCTTACCACCAAAATGTGGTTATAAATAAGCCTGTAAAAATCATGAGTATAAATAATAAACACAACTGACCAGGAATAAGTCTTCATATAGCCAGAAGTAATTAATTTTTTATACAAATCCTTTACAACAACAGCACAGTAGCAGGCCACATAACAGTACAAGAAGCTATTAAATTTAAATGATTCAAATCGCAATGTCTATGGTCGCTTATTGTGTGTCTTTGCGGTTTTATTTTCCCCAAAGCAAAGCTTTCAGTGCAGTGTAGTGCAAGCAGTCAGCTCTCATATCTGTGATTCTGAGGACTGTCACAAACATTTGACTACACACTGCATCAGCATTGGACTTTTCAAATTAGTCTGCAAAGTGTCATGGCTATGCAAGAATAAGGTCATTTTGCCACCGAGTAAACAACCCACAGTACATTCACTATGATGGACAGCTTATTTCAAAAAGTCTCACATCTACTGACGGCAGACTTTTGTAGTGAGAAATGGAAACCAATGACTGCCTAAAAATCAGAAGGAGCACTCTGGAAAATCTAAATTAATGCTGCAAGCTTTGGAAAATGGATGGAAGGATTGGGTATAAGAGAAAACACAGTATGGCTAAAATTAGCACAAAAGGATTTGGTCTTTTGAGACTCAAAATGAGACCCAAATTCTATTTTAGAAGATGAAAGCTAGGTTTACCCTGCAGGCTTCCTAATATGTAATATAGAATAAATGCAAAAACTGCACAAATGTTAAAAAATAAAACTGTAAGTGTGCATGCATGCAGGATAGCAATGTCACTGCAAGATGAACATGAAGAATAAAAATGTTTTTTCATATGTAGCAGTCTATAATCCACAAACCACAGAAACTGCTTTATCGAAATGTATCACTGGAGAGAATATTGTTTCCCACAATGAAACAAATGTAAATACATTGCTGGCGCAGAGCTCCATCTCATAGGCTGTTTTCAGCAGCAAGGCAGATCATTTCATTACTTAATAATCAACCAATCCACTCGCAGACTCCTTGAGAAGCTCTCGTCGCTATGGTGACAAAGAACACAGAGATGGCTGGAATTGCAAGAGGGGAGGAGGAAGATGAAGACGAAGCTCCCTTTTAGTATGGCTGAGTTATTTTTAGTAATGTGTTCTGGGTGTTCGACCGCCATGGCAGCTTAAAAGAAAATCCACTCTTGGTGCTAGATGTCATTTATCTGAGGCCTTCGGTGCATCCGGAATTTAACCTGCCTCATCTAATACTGATTAACATTTCTCCAATGGGTTCATTTCTTTCTCTTCCTGTCTCATGTTTAACAAAGAAGGATTAAAACAACCCAGCACAATCAAACTGAGTTTTCTTACCCAGGTATGACAGCAATACACTTCAGGAACTGGGTGGAAGTCTCCTTGCATGTAAAGGAAGCTTGTACATCCCTTGAAGGAAACCAATATTTCAAGTAAAGTGCATATTTTAGCCCAACAACTACAAACTATACTTACAGAATACTCCTGTCACATGTTTTGAGGTTGATTTTTGAGTACAGTACAAAAATACAAAGCCTGGAAGATTGAAAGGTATAGGCACATTCAAAGAGATTTATTGTGTTTTTTGTGTTAATGCAGTTGCAAAAATGGACCACCATGACAGCTCCTTTGGGTATTATATTTATGGACTGTCTAACAACAAGATTTTAGATTTGGCTAACTAACAGCCATTAATTTGAGTTTATTGGATTTCATAGCAAGTAATAAAATATGCGGAAAATGCTGGCACATGTATACTACACACAGTGGATAAAACCCAGTGCAAACCAACTTGTGTTGTAGCTTAATCTTCCATATGGAACTATGTATCACTACAATGAGACTTTTACTTGGAAGCAGCTCTGCACAGCCTTGACTCCCAACACACTGCTCTCAAGTTTTACATCCAGAACTGTTGGAATACTTCAAATAATAACAGTACATGGCTCCAAGTCTTAAGAAACTAACTATTGTGGCATTTCAAGCTAGAACAGCAAGCAGCAGAATCACGAGGTAATGAAATGACTCAACAAGAATTGCTGGTGACCACTGTGCGCCTGCTATCCTCAGGTTCAGTACCACTGTGCTCTCCGTGGTGCTGAACCTGTGGCTGACACGAGCTGCCCACCTTGAAAGTGCTGTAACAAGGCACATGTATCAGATACAACATGTAGATATCTCTGGAACTAATCTGTACCAATCTGTGTCCTCCTTATAGAGATGTACCGATGCTATGTGTCTGGCGACACTTTAAATCAGTCCTGGTCTGTACCCCGACATGGGCTTGTGAGGTAAATCTAAAAAATACAAAATTTTGCATCAGGAAAAGCTGTTCATTCTTTGATGAAAGACTGTATAGTTTTATATATTCATGTGGAATTTTTCAAATGCACCAATCTTAGAGGAGAAAATCCCAACAAGGTGCTGCTTCATATAAAGTGGTTAGAAGAAAATAAAGGTTGAGCTGCCCTAAATGTAGCTATACATGCATTGTGCACTTTTTCAATAAAACGTTATTCTGGCATTGTATCTCTTCAGTAGTTGCTTGTTAACTGGCTCATGAGGTTGATCACATGATGGAATAGACAGAGAGAGTAAAATCACTTCACTTTGTTGCATGTGGCCTAATTAAACTCTGTGGAGCCAATGAACACTCATTTCAGCCCACTAAGCTCTGGAGGCTATTTCTGAAATCTCTACCTGAAAAAACATATTCAGTCAGTAACAGCTTCAAAACCATAAGTTCAAAATGGGGCTCTGTAGATAAGAAGCACTTGGGGAAAATATTAAATACAATAAGTGTACTTATTCTAAAGACCAGGTCAGAGCAAGATCTGAAAAACTCCAGCAAAGATGGCCTGTTTTATTTTTGCCAAAGCAAAATATGAACTAGGGACTAAACAGCAGCTTTATAACAATGAGACAGTGATGTTAATGCTATTGACCCTGATCTAAAAATTCTAGGGTGCAACTCTACAAAATATGATGCAACAGAAATGAAGCACAACAATGCTAAATCAATTTTAGTCATTGCAGGACTGTACTGCCTCTTAGGTGAATGTACCACACTTAGTAACCTTTGAAAAAAGGTTCTGGTTGCGTTTTTTCTTTTCTTTTTTAAATAACAGATACAGACTGGTGCTGGTACAGGGACCTCGAGGTAGTAAAGGGGTTTCCAACCTCTGTTAAAACCCCAACTGCAATTTGTGAGTCCAACGCCTTTGTCTGGTCAGAGCTTTGCAGGACTGTGTCCCTGCATTACATTCTGGTTTGACTGATTGGAATCAATATGTACTTATGGCGAGTCAAAGGTTAACCATTATCCATAAAGGAATGTTTATTAAATGTCCAGCAAATCAAGGTGTTTATATCAGTCAAAATATCTTGACCCATTGATGAAAACACAAATTATTTATTGAATTAAAACTGCACTGAATGGCCAAATTAATCCAAACACAAGTGGCAGACATCACCGTATAAACAGTCCTTGCATGATTGTTCTTATATTATAAAGACCTAATAGTAGCATTTTTCTTTTTAATAATAATGTGTTAGGTCATTGTGTTTATCAAAATAACAAAGGCAGTCTGTAAGTTAACGTATATTGATAAATCCCTACCTAAAACAGTAAAGTCTAAGCTTGTGAGTTGAGCTTTAATTTTTTGAAAGCAATGTCAATGCTAATACCTGGGTTTTTCGTTCCAAATATTTTCTGTCTTTTCATATGTTAGTAAGCTGGAATCGTTTAAATGTATAGAAAACAAAGGCTAACACATTTTTACTCCATATCACAAAGAGACAAGCGAATTTGGAAGTAACAAATGTAGTCTTTGTTCCCATCTGTCACCTCGCAGCTCAGCGAACATGCTAACACCTCAACACACCTGTGACAGTTAACACAGAGGACAGGTTGTCTGCCGATGGAGGCTCCGGGGGTCTAACGGTCGCCACTTGTTACTAATTTAATGTATGAAAATGTTAGCTACCCGACCACAGGTTGTTAAACAGAGAATATGAATGTAAAGGAGCTATTTTCCCCCCATCGTTACCCGGTTCGTTCCAACGTCTCACCTCATCTCCTTGACCGAACTGGAGACCGAGGTCTACCAAGTGCTCCACCCGGATGAAGCCGTCAGCATCCTCGTCACAGACGTCGAAAACCTCCTTGAGCCTCCTGAGAAACAGCAGCAGCTGGCTTTGGTCGGGAAAGACGTGAGCTTCCATGGCGGAGTCGGCTTCGTGAGCGAAATGTGTGTTTTTGTTCATCAAACAGACCGTAACGGAGCGGCTCCGACGGTCGCCATCATCCTTTCTCAGCTCCGCCGGACCGACTGGTGCTGTCCGTGACATCAGCAGCAGCGCACGATCGGGAGGCGCGAGGAGTCACGGAAATGGCCGATGACTCACGATGTCAGCACGAGGCATTGCGTCACAGGCGGCAAGACCAAGAAATGATAAGTTTTAAGTGGGTGAAACATCCTGTATGGAGATACTGTGGATATTATATTGCCTTTTTTGTATTTTAAAAACTTCTAATCCTTTTTTGTCCAAGCTAAAAAGTTGTAGGCCCTGCTTACTTTTTACATGCACAGTAAAAAGCGACTTAGACGGAGAGAATTACTGAATAGTGCATTATATGCAATATATAAACAAGTGTAGTACAGTAGCAGTAAAAAAATGTTTATTATTCATTAAACTATAATCCTGAAATTTCGACAGTAAATTAGCTAAATTTATTTTTCCTCAAACAAAAACAGCCTGGAATAACTAGCTGATCATGCTGATTGAAGTATGTGCAAAACACGTGTTAACACTGTGTTGAGGATTTTAACAAAAAAATACTACTATTATTACATTTTAGGCTCTGTCTTTGTTAATATTTCCGTTTTTACTGGAAGCAATAAAGTTTTCTAAATTCTGATATATAACTGTGCAAAACATGACATATTAGAATATTACAATAGACCTTGACCCTACTATCAAAACAGATAATACATTTTTTATTAGAAAAAACATTTATTCAAGATTGATCACAGTCACATTACTGTACAAACATAAAACCATTATCTCCAAGGAAACAGCTGTCTGTTCCTGCAACAAACAGCCTTTCATATTTAAACCCAGTTTAAAAATGTCAACTTTAACATTTTCCAATACTGTGCAGGAGCTCTTATGTGCAGCAGGATGACTTATTCTCTTAATCTAATTAACCATTATCATAACTACTGGCTCTCATATGCAATGTAAAGAAGTAAATCTCAATGCAACTTTGCTGAGAGATCCTGAAATAAAATTGATTTGACGAAAGGCAAATCCATCTTTCCAAAATTGGTGCGTACAAATTCACAGTTTTGGTCAGACTTAAACGATCAGTCTGGGTTCCAGCAGAGACTCCCATCGTTCTGTCACCTATAAGAGGAAAATAAATATGTTGTTTAAGTTATTATTACACAAAGATTAGAAGAAGATCAGTATGGGTATTACAGGAAACAACCCCACAAACAGCACCCAAATGACCACAACTGCTACTTTTTGCATATGCAGCTGTTTTAGTCAATCCCCCACCCTTCTCATGTCTGGACAAGGGACTGAAAAGAGGGGATCACTGGGTGAATGAGCTCACTCAAAGTAGAGGAAAGGATGCTAAAACCTGGGCTTACTGAGAAAAGAAAAGCTCTGGGTTTAACTGCTTGTGCTGACTGCCTGCATCATTGTAAAGGTTGTCTATTGACAATCATACAGACAGGAACCTGAACAAAATGTACCTGTGTGAACCAGCTGTGGTTTAACAAGGCACTTGAGGGAATAACCAATAATTCTTTACCTGTAGCCATGGTTGTGCTGTTTCCATGGAGATGCGGGACTTTATATTGTAGTCAAAAATGAGCCCATAGTTCATAGTTAGTGAAAATATGACAGGTGCAAATAAAGGCACAGAAACTGCTTAGAGCTCAGAGGGTTAACAATTCTATGTCTAAATGAGTGACAATCAAAGGCAAAGTCTGGAAAAAACATTCCTGTTAAAAGTTCAATACTAACCAGCAAAACTAATGAGCGTCATCAGATTTGACTATAATGTAATAAATGATGCTACAGTCTCCAGCTGAGCCCCACTCACATCAAATGTGTGAGAAAAGGGCAAAAACAGTAATTTCCAGTCACATAATTAAATTCAAATTCACTTTGTGTTAATTTAAGATGAAAGATCTGTGAGGACGAAGGTTTTAAGTAGTGTGACCAAATGTCCTGTTTTCCCAGGACATGTCCTGTTTTCACGTCCTGTCCTGGTTGTTTTTATAAAGTGATGAAAATGTCCTGGTTTTCATTGTTTTGAAGAAGGATGAAGAAGAAAACTAAAGATATAGATGTTTTCTGTTAGTTTTTGCAAGTCTGTGAGAGCTATTTTTGTTAAAGTTGGATTACTAATATAGCAGAGGTATTTTTTAGTTATTTTTTTTTCTAATACAGAAGAGACATTATTTTTTTCATTATTTCATTTGTCAATTTTTGAAACTTGTCATAATAAAGCATTTTGAGTAACCTCTGAGAAGCCAGTCTGAATTTGTGTCTCTGGTTATAGATAGTATTTGGTAATATAACAATTTTCTATCCATACAGAGGAGGCACACTTTAAATGTATTGAAATTACAAGGCATCTTTGATTAAACTTTGAGTATATCATTTGAGTATCTTATTGCCGGGCCGAGTGTCCTGGTTTACAATAATCAAAATATGGTCACCCTATTTTAAGGGACTTTAAAGCTGCACTTCACAACATTTTGATGTAAGCAGGGATATACGTGATGTGAAAAGGTTCCCCATAGTGATGCACTACAAAGACTTTTAGCCTCTTTTATCTCATTGTTTTGGTTTTCTGCCCCACTAAGTATGCTTCAGCAGCAGATTCAGTCACAAAAGCATTGACAAACCATCTGTGCACTACCTCACCAACACCAAACAGCAGACAGACAAAAGCTACTACTAGTCGATGAACACAGTGGAGCATTTCTCAGTTAAAAAGTCTGATATTTCCCTCAGGAGTTGGTGAAAACCAGGACAGAGCTAAAAGCAGTGTGGCTATTGGATGAACAGAAACTTGGCTCCAAATGAATGCTAATGTTGCTCTGTGTCCACTTAATGTGTTTCCGTCATGTTCACCAGTACGTTTTCAGTTTATCTCACTAATTCTTAAGGGCCATAAACTAAAGGAATGCCGTTTTAATCACACAGAAATTAGGAATTCATTATTTGGCTGGAGAATCCCATAAAAATCCACCTGTGTCGTGGTGGCTGTACAGTAAGACTTACCCAAGATCCTCTGGACACAGCGTACTCAACTCTCTCTGAGCCGTCTGGGTTCTGATAGACGAGGTCAAACTTGCCAGGTTCTACGGGAGCTGGAAGAGAGTTAGCGCGTGAGGAAGAATCACAAATATGTGGAAATTAATCAGATAGGTCAATTAGATTTGAAACTGATTACTGCTAAAAAAAAATTTAAAAAAGATGTTCAGAGTTTAGAAAGTTTATCCTTGAATTTTCCCAGTGTTTATCACTACCAGTGACTCCATCATGCTGCTTTTTTGCTAAACCCCCAACTCTTTCAAGAATATCCAGCCCAATTTTACAAAATATATACACGTATATACACCGATCACCTGCCTAATGTTGTGTTGGTCTCCCTTATGTCATCAAAAATGCTGGCCTACTTCAGGAAAATGCACCCCACCACATGGAAAAAACATCAATCAATCAGGAACATGTTGAGGAACATGACAATGGCCCAACATGTTGATTTGACCTCCAAACTTCCGAGACCCCATTGTGATCAAGCATCAACAGGATGCAGTAGAACGAGTTTGATTGACAGAGGCCCCACTGCACAAGCCAGAGGACCCAAAGGATCCAGTCCCTTGGGTGGGGTGCATTTTCCTGGGGGGGTAGGCCAGTGACATTTGGGATTTCCATTTACATGAGGGAGTGTGCTTGTTCTGGGACAATGTTTTTTTGGGTGTTTAAGCCTCATCAACATGGATGCCGAAGTTCAAGGTTTTCTAGCAGAACAGCACATAGTACCAATATGATCAATGTCATTCATCTGTCAGTGGTCATAATGTTGTGGCTGATTGGTATATATATATATGCATGTGTCAGAAGTGAAATGATCCCTACCTCGAGAGGAATTAAGTAGTTCAAGCTCAATCTGTTTAGTGGTCGGGTCAAAGCTCACAATCTTTCCCTCCTAAAATACACAGAAACAGTTGGTCAGTAGTATAAATAAACAGTTAAGACTTCACTAGCAGGAGCTTTCCAAGTTTTTCCCCAGTAGCATGAGATTTATAGCTGAAGCAGTGGCAAACATTTTAGATTAGTTCATCAGAAAACATGGCACTCACCTTATACTCAGATACCTCTGGTGTGTAGCTCTCAGTCAGCTCCAGCAACTGTACATCAAGGAACAAAGTTTATAATTAGACAGAAAGTTTTGCCTCAACCACAAAAGATCTTGCATTAAATTATGTAACATGCTAATTTTTCTAGCAGATCTGTGTTGATTAAAGACAGGTCATGTTGAGGGTTTCTTACTATCCATTATTATGTTAATGTAAAAAAGAACTATTCACATTAAAACAGCATAAAAAGCTAAAAATGTAGTAAGCAGGTCTACAACGTATAAATATTTCCACGAAAAATATTTGTAAAACACTTAGTAAATAACACAACCAGGGCCTTACTTTCACTCAAGAATTTAAATTAATTCTAGAGGCTGTTACAATGTCAGTTTTTCAAGCTCATCTTGCATCTTTAAATTTCTACAGTATGTATTAATTGGGTGTTTGTATGAGAAGCATGAAAATGTGAGTCCAGGGCATGAACGTATTAATGAGAACTGGATGCTGAGTTAATTTGATTGAAAACTGCTCACCTGGCGCATGAACAAAAGTGTTTTGTTCCAGATTTCCCTACTTGCCCACTCAGCCTATAGACTTTACATTGGGGTGATGTCATGAAAACAAAAATCACTTTCTAGGCACTGGGGAGGTTTTGCAAACATAAAAAAATCATAACAGAATGAGTAAAAACCAACTTTGTCTGCAGTCGAAGGTGTCACCAGTTTTACAAATGTCTCTTTAATGCTTTTTAGGCTGCAGGGAATCTTTTTTTATCGCAGTACTGCAAGTGTCTACTGGGAACATTTGGCAGCGAGGCTGAGTGGCAGCTCTGTATCGAGCTTTCTTAATACATTCATGCAAAGTCAGGCTTGTCTGTTGTCTGAGCTGATGGTGCATTTTTTCTTTTTCTTTGTAGCTTCTCCCGGAGGCTTTGTGAGTCTCTGCGTTGGATTTTCACATTGTTGTTCCAAACTGAACAGTTGAACTCAGGCTACAAGGAGGAATGGTGTAAATAATAGACAAGACACCGGGATTTAAACACTAGACCAGGCTTACCTTGAAGGCAATCTTCTGTCCCACCTGTGGAGGGGCAGCTAACAGGGGCATGGAGCTGTAGTCCCGTTTCGGAGCATCTTGTCCTCCATTCTATGTACAAATGCAAGAAGTCAAGATGTTATTATTGTCTTATCATGCACAATATGTCATAATGGAAAGGTAATACAACAACTGTTTCCATGTACACAACAGATTCAATTGTACTGCTAAAACAACAGTAATGGATCCAAGGTGGGACTTATTTCATTATGTAACTGATCATTGGCTAAATCTGTCATCTCTCCAGGAACAATAACTGTCCAACTGTCACTGGACACAGTCAAGCTTTGGGTTTGTTCCATTTTTCCACATGCTGAAGTGGTGCTTATAGACTGCAGCAAGAATAATATGGATTAAACTGTGGATTTATGTGCCATCAATTAGGCTACACACATTAGTGCCATGGGGGTAACGTAATACAATGATAGTACCAGGGAAAGGGGTAATTTGATGATTAAGTTTCTTGTAGGGTTACACTATATTTCAAAATAGTGTGTGTGCAATATCTGGGTCAGGTGTGGGACAAGAGAGTCAATGAAAGAAAAAAATTACAGTGCCTGCATAGTGATTTAACAGGCTCAAAAACTGAGTGGACTATAAAGAGTCAATGTTTGGACCACACCAGGTCTTTACCATGTACAGTTCTTCCTACAAGTAGTTTTGTTTGCTAAATGTAACCAACCAAAAACCTGTCCACTTCAGAGTGCAATACAAGAATAATGTTCTTTACTTTCTTTCTGTTAACCGCTTTTAGCACAATATGAAAAGTTATCCAGTATTTCATATTTAATCAATTTTTTACAAGTTCTTGTTTTAAAATGAACTTGAAACATTAACAAGTCAGCCAGATATGTTTTTTTTAATTAAAGTCATGCAGTTAATGTTAGCTTAATTAGCCAGCTAGCTCGTTAGCTAGCTGTCATTCCGGCTAACAAGATAAATACCAGTCAGCTTTTTTGTTTAACTCTCTGGTGTCAAGGACATGTTGTCTCAGATATTACTAAGAAGTTCAATTTAAATCTGCTACTGTTGTCATTATGAACTGCAAAACAACATTATTAACTGTAAAACAAAAAGACTTAAAAGGTTTTGCTTATAGCAGTCGCAGTAGCTAATGGAGGCAGGATTTAGCAACAAGTAAATTAATGTAAATAAAGCTACACTGACCCTGACGGTTCAGTTAGAAATCAGTTATTCTGATTTTAACTACTGGACTAGGCCTTAGTATTGAAATCCCAATCACAGTATTCTTCAGTAATTACACTAATTTCTAGTTACAGACATAAACAGTGCAGATCTATGCAGACAAACCTGGAGCACCACTGACACGTTGGTCAGTAAATCAGTCTCGTACGATGTGTCCTTGGCTCCGTTGTATTTGTACTCAAAGCTGCCTCTGTTCCCTCTGATGCCTCCACCCCTGCCCCTCTCTCCAGGACCACCACCACCACCACCACCACCACGCCAGCCTTGTCCCCTGCCGCGGCCTCGTCCAAGGGAATGACTGCTCCCACCAAGGCCAGACTTCAGCAGCGGTCGCCGGATAACCAGCTGGATCTCCTCCTCACTGTCTGAGTCCTGAGGAGGCCCGGCGGCACCGTCAGCCTGTTTCTGTGTAGAGTTTGTGGACTGCAGGACCGAAGGAGCTTGTTGAGACTGTGACTTGGTAGTTGTGGGTGTTAAGGGTTTGTTTTTTACAGGAACTTTGACACTGGTTTCCTCATCAGAGGAGGAAGAGTCTGTTTCTGAAGAGGACGATGAGGGAGGCTGTGACTTTTTCTGGGCTGGTTTGGTGTTTGGAGGCACCTTAGCAGCAGCAGCAGCAGCAGCAGCAGGGGTGGAGGTGGGTGCTTTAGCTTTTTTAGGAGGTTCATCTTCCTCACTGCTGCTACTACTGGAATCTGAAGAGGAGGATTTCTGTTTTTTAGTTTGTGCTGCTGGAGGCTTCTTGGTGCTTTTAGCTGGTTTATCAATAATAGCCGGGGCTTTTTTGGGAGAAGCAGCTGGTTTGGTGTTGACAGCAGGGCTGCTTTCCTCCACCTTCTTCTTTTTCTTCTTCTCTGTGGACTTCTTTTGTGACTCCTTCTGCTTGTCCTCACTTGAAACCAGCTTGGTAGCCTTCTCCGTGTTCTCCTCACTCCTTTTTTTCCTCTTTTTCTTCTTCCATTCGACGTTCACTCCGTTTTCTGCAGGTCCGTCCTCTTCTGTGGTTCTCGGTCTCTTTCTGCAGTTTTCACTTCCTGTGTCTGGGTGGCTGCTGTGTCCGTTCACCTGAGCCACACAGTCCACCTTCACCCTGGAAAACAGAAACACATCTGTAAGGCAAGAGGCAAACTTTTTCTGTCAACTCTCTTCGAGGCTGATTACAATATATCAATGTTAAGCTTGAAAGTGTATCCTGAGCTTGGAGGATGTATTTGATCAAGGAAAAAGAAGGTCCATAAGCTAGATTTTAAGCAAACACCACCCACTAATGAAGACTGTGAGACGCAGCTTATATTAATATATCAATGTCAAAATCAAATTTTATTATCAAATAAATCCCAACTCTTAACGTAGCTATTTTAATCTGTTTCTCTCTCACACACAAACACACACCTTCCACCCAGTGTGCATTGTTCATGTATTCTAGCCTCCTTTATGTTCACATTAAAGGAAAACTGTAGAATTTTCATCCACCATTAGCACTATGGAGCAATGTTTTTACGTTTCAGGCACATACACAGACGCACACATACACACGAAGGGATGCATATTCCTGCATCCCTTCAGGAATATGCATCCTGCTTTCACACTATTTCATAGGTTAATCGCATCGCTTTGTAAAATTCAACTCATTGTTAAAAATTAAATAGAGCAGAATAGAAATTCTTTATTGATCCCCAAGAGCAAAATCTGTTGTTACTGTAGCAAGCAGAAAGAGTAAAGTGACCACCATCACAATGCAAACTAAGATGCACTCAAGTGAGATGCAGACCCATGTCGGATGCCTTCCTAAACCTGACAGGTAGCCCTGCGACCTTGATCTATAACCTTTTGACCCCAAAATTAATGGGTGACCAGAGTAGGTCAAGATCAACATCTGTGCCGAGTTTGAATGTCCTATCCGTCTTTGTTATCGAGTTATGGTGCGGACATACATACATACAGACAGACAAACAGACAGATGGCAGTAAGTTCAAGGTCAAAGGTCAAGTTTAAGGCCAAGAGGTGCAATGTTGTAGTCCTGCCCTTATATTTACCAAAGTTCATAATTGCAAGCTTATATATATATGATTATAAAAGGATTTTGCACTAAGTAGCCCTGCGACTTCCACCTTTGACCTTTTGACCCCAAAATTAATGGGTGACCACAGTAGGTCAAGGTCAACATCTGTGCTGAGTTTGATTGTCCTATCTGTATTTGTTCTCGAGTTATAGTGCGGACATACACACCCACACACTCACATACAGACAGACAGATGGCCATGACCGCCTTACTGACTGACTGCCTTTGCGTGGGTAATAAATAACAAAATGCTTATTAAGGTGTAAAATATGCTATGACTAAAAAACGCACTAAAGTAAAAACAAGCACCACAAAGTGCCAAATGCTAACAATAAAAACACACTGCAAATAAGGATATTAAAGGCCTGTAAACAGCAGTGCAACATGTCCAAGCAATACAATGCAATGAGTGTAATGGAAGCAGAAAAAACAGCAAAAACAACAAAGATGCTACAAAGCAGAGAAAATCAGTGGCATCCATCATTTTGGCGTCTTAGAAAAAGTATTTGGGGTCACAGTTCAGATGTCTATGAGTTGTAAGCAGCTCCACCAGACTGCGATTTTTCCACTAAACTTCTCACATGGTTTCATTTCAGTGAGTGATCAGACAATCCAATGTATCATGATAAACCAAAGATTAGGTAAAAAGTCCAAAACTGATAACAGATCTGTGCATCAGAGCTTTGATCTATCTGCTGTCCCTTTGTATAAAACTGTATATAAATGAGTTCAAACCAGCTCCACGTGCAGCAGCTACAACAGTAACATGCTGCTGACACACTGATGCCTCACTATGATAATCTAATGATGTAAAATATAGTAATACATCAGTCAGAGGGACAAAACCAGAACTTTTACTTGAGTACTTTCACTACATTTAATATTATATAACTACAGTTAATATTTCCATGCTTTCACTAAAGTAGGACTTTTCATGCAGGACTTGTAACAGAATATAGTTACACCCTGCAGACTCACCTGACGCTGTCGTTGTCTCTCACCACGTAGATGCTCTCGGTGTGCGGCAGGTAGCAGTCCTCTATGAACAGACTCAGGATGCTCCCGCGGCTGAACTCGAACTTCTCCCGGATGACGCTCTCCAGATCCGCCACCACGCGACACGTGTTCAGGTCCACGAGCAGCCAGCACATGCGGCACGAGACCACAGCTGGAGGAGGGTAGTCAAAGTAGAGCCGCAGCCGGATAAAGTTGTTGCTGGGAGCCGCCATGATGGATACAAGCAAACACACCGAACACACCGCTGCCGTTTCACCCGGCAAAACCCGGGACGACACGCTGCCCGGGGTTTTCAAAATAAGAGTTAACCAAATAACAATGGCAAAACAAAAATTTAGAAAATTAGCAACTGTAATAGTTGCTAAAATATTTAATATTTAGAATTTATTTTATTTTTCTAGTAATAATAATTATGATAATAATAATAATAATAATAACAACAACAACAATAAGAAGAAGAGCTATTATGTATTTTTTATTATTACAAATTATTGTTATTGTGTTTCTTAATTATGATATTTTAACGTTTTTGTTCTTTGCACCATCTTTTCTAAATGATTAATAATAACAACTATAACAATGATACTTAATTTCACTATATAGACTCATTGTTTATGCTGTTATTACTGTTAATATGCTCATACTCTTTATTCCACTTAGTCATTTTACATTGCACTGCACTTTTTTGCCTCTTTTGCACTTCTAGGTAGGTACTACCTGCATTTTGTTGTCTTAATAGACATTAAGGTAACATTTAATCTAATAATGATTATAGCTTTTTGGTAAATGGCTGCATCTTATTAACATTTACACACCTGATGACTTATTAGAAACTTTATGAAAACTTAAATATTATGACCCATTACCAAAAAAAACGCACCTAATTTCTGTAATCTATGACAAAAATCATTTTCTGACTTGGTTTATAACTGATCAACGGATAAATACTTTGTTAAAATTAATAAAGAAATTGTTTACAACTTACCATGGTGAATATTTTACTATGAAGCACACTCTAATCCAGCTTTCCATACAGCTGAAACACATTATAAACCAAAATGATAATTTACTCTTACCCAAATTTAGAACCAAATAAGAAATATCATGATTGGCTCGTATGATCCCCTGTTATGGAGTTATATTTTTTTTTATAGTACTTACATTTATATTAAAGTGCATTTAATAATCTGAGGCCAACAGTTGTGATGTGATGACTTTTAAAAAATCAAATATTCAAGCAGTTTTTTTTTCTTGAGCTTTTACCTTGAAAGACCACTTTTTAACGGTACCCTTAGGTACATGTGATTGTTGGGTGTCAGTGCCCCCTGCTGGTGTGGAGACAGCTGTCACAAGTTAATACAGATCTCTATCACTGTCAGGATGTCAGTTTTGTTTGTTTTGCTTGTTTGTTTGGTTGTTTATTTGTTTGTTTTTAAAAAGTGAATTGTAACCTTATTTGCTTCAGGTGTAATGAATGAATATTAACTAATCTGCCATTGTGCCAACAGCTTCCAAACCTGTACTAAAAATTATATTTTCTATAACTTTTTTAGCTAAAAAAAAATGTATTTATTTTTATTTCTGTGTTAATTTTCCGTTCACAACCATAAACTGTGTGTAACTTATTAGATTTAAAAAATAAAAAAATAAAAAATCTTAAATAAGCGCACTCGTCGGTCAGCTGACTCGGCTCCGGTCATGTGATTTCTTGTCACCCAGCGGAGCATTGACACACTTCACCTCAACAATGGGCAGGTTTCAAGCAACCGCTACTTTGTTGGTTTTACTCGCCACTGCTGTGAATAATGGTAAGATTTATGATTTATTAGAGCTGTTATAAGGGTTTAAATGTACGGTTTAATGTGTGGCGGAACCTCCGAGGCTGGGACTGGAACCGAAGCTTTAAGACCGGCTCAAAACTAGAAATATCTAATAGACCAAATGTAATGTTTAAAGTTGGGTTATGTTTAATGTTATTCAAAAATAGTTTGTCTGTTTTGGATGCACTTTGAGTCAGATTTAGACATCGACCTGTTCACATGTAATGTTTTCCATCTTTCCTGTGACCTCATGCTTTCACTCTGCTGGCTGCTATTTGTTGGTGCTGATCACAGCTTCTTCCGCCTGTGCTGGTTTGCTGCTCTGCTAAAATAACTTCAGTAAGTAACACGATAACTGAACACCAAGTTTAATTGAAGTGATTTCTGTGCAGGCCTCTCCTCCCCCCTGGAAAGCAAGGAAGCCTGGGACTATGTGGAAGTGAGAGACGGAGCCCACATGTTCTGGTGGCTTTATTATGCAGACAGTCATTCTGCTCACTTCCAGGATCTTCCTCTGGTCATGTGGCTGCAGGTAATAATCAGTCAAGTCCACTGATTTTCCTGCTTGGAGCTCAAACGCCTTTGTTTTGACGTGTTTAATCCAATTTACAAATCATGCGGACTTACGCTGGTTTTCCAAAGCATCCTCCATTGTCTTCTGTATTTCTGATGTGGTGTTTTTCAAGTTCGAGCATGTCAGAGGGTTTAATGTGTTAGAAAAATCAGTTTGCAGAGCCTGATGCATGCAGGGTACATGACACTTTATAGTGAACACCTCTCAAAATGTCATGACAGCTTTTATAACTTGGCAAGCGGAACTACAAATTCATAACAAGCCCTGCCTTGCAAACTGAGAACATGGAGTTTGACCTATGTGGGTATTTACCTGGCAGAAGTGTCCAGCCCAACCTGAGTCAAGTTATTGTTATATACAAGTTACATTTAAAGCAAAAACCATTGCGCCAAAGTCCTTTCCTACAGAAAAATAAGCCTGGCAAGTTTAAATATTGTGGTTAAGCCCATATAGTGTTCTTTTGTAATGTGAATTTATCTGAGTAATTTAAATATAAAGAATTAAAATGCCTACAAAATGACATAAAATACAACTTTACCTCAATATAATACATATAAAGCTAATTATAGAAGGTAATGTGAGTAATTTAAAGTTAAAGTTGTGACTGTACAAAAACAAAACAATATGAAAGATGCCCTCGAGTTGCTATGTCAACTTACTATAAACCTAATATGAAGGTGCATTTTTAGTTAATCAAGCTATTTTAATAGTTTATTTAGTAGTAAGAGAACTCCCTCACACCACAAAGGAACTTTTAGTGTATCTGTAAAATTCTGAGTCACTGAATTTGGACATATGGTGCCTTTTTTCCCTTCTTTTTTTGCTAGCACCTGTGTTGGTGTGACTGAATGAGTAACAACAGTGTTTCTTCTATTTATAGCTGCAGAGGAGGAACTAACAAAACCCCCTATAACTGAGCCAGCCATCTGGGCTGCAGTACTGCAGTCTATAATACTGTATAATTTCTGTAATACACACAGCTTTCTTAAAAAGAAATGGTTTGCAGATTTGCATTATAATCTCTCAGATAACTGCTCATTAAATATGTATGTGACTTCTGCTTCATTAAATATCCCACCTGCTCTTGGTTTCTGGACATGATGAGGATGTTTACTCATGTTTTTTAGGGAGGACCTGGAGGATCCGGAAGTGGCTTTGGCAACTTTGAGGAGATCGGACCATTGAGGAGAGATCTAGAGCCCAGAAAGACGAGCTGGGTAAGATGGTTACATTTAATGTTTCAGTGGAAATGTTCAAATAAAGTTGAAATGGAGGAAATGCAGGTTAATATGCAGATGTATGTTGTTGTGTGTTGTCTCCTGTAGGTCCAGGCAGCCAGTGTGCTGTTTGTAGACAACCCTGTGGGTACCGGATTCAGCTACAGTGAAAGGCCAGATGGCTACGCTACCGACGTGGCCACTGTGGCCTCAGACATGCTGGTGCTGCTCAAGCATTTCTTTAAAGAGAAATCTGAGTTCCAAGTACGTTTTTCTGCAGCGAGAATAACCTCACATCTTCAGGATTGCTTAGGGAATACCAAATCCACCAAAATATGTGTGAATAACTATGATTTCTCACCGCGTCTTTCACGTGGCAGTGATGATTTTGAGCTGACTGTTTTATTCCTTGCAGAACGTCCCCTTTTACATTTTCTCTGAGTCATATGGAGGGAAGATGGCAGCTGCTATCTCCTTGGAGCTCACAAAGGTTAGTTGACTGCTTTTTCATTCAGACAACAATATGTTTCTAATCTTTTTTTTAGCAGATCATTAAAGTCCATGTGAGCTCATTGATGCCAGGGACTCCTATTGTTTTCGAGCTTGTCATATGATTGAATGAGGAAACAAACACATGATCTGAATAACTGTCAGACTGCTTACAAGGGTTTTTGTTTTATAGGAGAATAAGCAATAATGAAATCCATTTCGATGGAATGTTTTCCAGTTGTGAACAGAAGATGGACTTTTCTTTTTGTGTATCATATGGTCTGATTACAGTCAAGAGATGTTGGTGAATAAATACAAAGGAGGCATCAGTGTCCACAAGCCAGTAGTTTAATGCTGTAGAAAACGTCACAAAAAAACATTAGTGAAGCTCCACTGAACTGGAAGTTAGTGACTGTAAAAAACGCATGGGTTGTAATTCTAGTGGCGCCCTCATGACAAAGTACAACAGCAGGTACTTTGGCTCCTTTATGTTTTAATTTGTGTCACTTTTTCATCCATAGGCCATAGCCCAAGGAGCAGTTAAATGCAACTTTGCTGGTGTGGCACTTGGAGACTCGTGGATTTCCCCACTGGGTAAATATCAGCCAGTCTTTAAACCTGCAGCTCAACTTTTGTTCATTGTATTTTAAAGTCAAAGACTCAACTGAAACTTTAAAGGCAACTCAATTTATTTTTTGATTATTGAATATGTCTCACCTTTCATCCAAGAAACTTTCCAGTTTTAATTGGTGGGGAGTTCCAGGTATTTATTACCACCACCAACTCGGATTAGTCACATTAATCCATGTGTGAATGAAGGTGACAGTTTTAAGGAGGAATGTCAAGACTGCATTTTAGGTGGCTGGTAAATGGTGTAGTAGACCACCTCCCCTCTTTTGTAATGGCGTCAGTTTAACACAGAGGACTTTCCTAACATCTCACACTGTCTGATCTGTCAAGAGCGCAAACATCGAGTGTCTCCTATCCTTTAGATGCAGGTGGACTGCTGAGTCTTGTCCTGAGGAGCTGCTATCATGTGTTGAGCCACGTATGGAACAGTCCTTTAGTCTCCGCAGTTATTAGTCTTAACTGCTGCATTTGTGTGTAGAAACAACAATGCTCAGCTCGTGTTTGGGTGTTTTATCCTCAGGGTGAACCAGTTTTTGTCGAGGAGTGTTGTTGGGTTATCTCCAACAACCAAAGAGAGATTTAGTTACCTTTTACTGAAGCTATTAAGATTACCATGACCTGGATGACTCATAGTCTACAGTCATAACTCGACTGGAATGCTGCATGTCTTGAATTTTTTGACCACAGTTATATTGCATGATAAAGCATTCCCATGTATATTGGCCAATGGAAAGCCCTAAAAGCTAGATTTAGAATTAGAAACAAATAAAAAAAAGTTACTGTAGGTCCCTATTCAGTTAGACTGCTTTCCTCTAAGCCAGTTGCTGTAGTGCTATATTTCATTTAGTGGTATAGAAAGACAAAATGTTGCCTTTGCTTGAGGAACCAGAAGTAATCAGATTGTGTGCTTGAATCCCCTTTCTCATTTGAAACAATCAAAGGTTGAACTGATGTCATGTTGCTATGTTGATGCACCACTGTTGATGTTGAGGGAGTAAATGCTAGACTTCACTAGAGGTTTGTTTTGGTAAAATGTACCCTAATGTTAATCTGAGGAAGAGAAGGAATGTTATTCATAATTAATTTATTATAGACTTTTCTGAAGATGCATCTTATTTTCCTCTGAAAAAAATGAAAATGAAAACCGCAGAATTTTGAAGGAAGTCCAGTTAATTTCTGCTTTTGAAGTGTTTTAACTTGTATTTTGGATAAAATGGAGACCATGTGGTCACTGTAAGACTTCTGCTTTACCCACAGACTCGGTCATGACATGGGGACCGTACCTCTACACTACTGTAAGTAACGCACAGAAGGACAAATGTCTCTCGTTGTGGGTTTTGGAGCTGAGCTGGTGTGTTAATTTTGCATGTGACTTGCTGTGACAGTCGCTGCTGGATGATTACGGCCTGGCAGATGTCAACACTGCAGCGGAAGCCGTGAAGCAAGCTGTGGAGAAGCAGCAGTTCTCTCAAGCCACCGAGCTGTGGTCTATGACGGAGACGGTGGTGGAGCAGGTCGGTACAACACTGGAGGGTTTGCAGCAAAGGCTTTATTCTATCAGGCTCATGATTTTGTATACATGGAGTTATTCATAGTGTATTATCAGTAAATAGAAAGGGCTGAACCTTGTAATATACTGTATAATCTAAAATTTCCACATGTATGCTGTAAATTCTAAAGTAGTTAAGTGTTACAGGGTGTCTTCATTAACAGAAATATCATTTTTCAATTGCTGTTAAACTACTGTCAATGAAACACTGCTCTTCCAGCTTACATGTTTCACGTTACTAACCTTGCAGTGACTCAAATTGCGTAATCCACTCCTGCATTTAAACTTACTGCATCAGCAGTAGGTTTTGAGTTTCGCTGACAGTTGCTTGATGTTAAAGGAGAACGCTTATTGCTTCCTTGTCAACAGTTCTCATGCTTTTAGAGCCTAAACATGATGCCACCCCCAGCGGTTATCATAGCTGAGCATGAGGTGGGTAAATGGGGTAAACAGCCAATAGGGACACTGTAAAACCACACTCCTTTTTAAATGAACACGTTGTAGGATTTTAATTCACGAGCATTAGATATGTTAGTGGATGGATTTTGTTACCATTTGACTGATCCAAACAAGTGACGACTTCTTAATTCCAGTTATTATACTAAGGTAGGCTGCTGGCTACAACTCTTGGCAAGAAAGCAAAAAAGTAGATTTCCCGAAATATCCATAACCTATTCCTTTAGCAAGGCCAGCCTGCTCAATTTTTGTCTTCTCTTTTTTCAAACTAGTTATGATGTTAGTTACTGTGTAACTTCTGGCTTCTATTTGGGAACTTTCTGTATGTTTTTGGGCCCTCCTCAGATTGAACAGCTAAATAAGTTAAATCTTCCTGCATCTTTAAAACCCAGTATAGATTTTCTTTAAAAAGGTGATGTACTTTTGATGTGTTGTTTTGTATTACTTTTGGTTTTCCTGTCAGAACACCAACGGAGTCAACTTCTACAACATCCTCACCCAAGAGCCAGATGAGAAATTCACCTTATCTGAAGGAGAAGACTACGTGGGTGAGGCGCTGCGCCAGCTGATCCAGTGACCCAGTTAAACCATCTAAATTACTGGCATTTCTCCACTTTGACAGTTAGCTCACTGTTCTTTGTCTTTCCACCAGCTCTGCAGGCACGACGCCACATTCGTCGCCTCCAGACCAGATCACTGAGTGAGCTGATGAATGGACCAATAAGGAAGAAACTGGGCATCATCCCACAGAATGTCACCTGGGGAGGTACTGCATCTTGTACCTGGACTGTGTCTTCCTGTCCCTTCAGATGCTTTGATGCACTATACATTCTTGAATCATAATTTTTTTTCTTTACCTTTTTATGAATAAACTTTCCAGTTTCGTTTTTCTTCTTTCCTATCTTTGCTGTGTGCAGGCCAGGCAGAAACCGTGTTCATTAACATGGCAGGAGATTTTATGAAACCGGTGGTGGACATAGTCGACCAGTTGTTGAACGCTGGAGTCAACGTCACCGTCTACAATGGACAGCTGGACCTCATCGTGGACACCATGGGTAACTTACCTAACATACTACACTCTGGGCTGGTGATGTATAAATACAGAATACCTAACACAAGATCTGTTTGTTACATGTGTTGGCTGATTCTGGTCATCTCTGGCTCAATGATCAGTGCCATGAGGTGTTTCATCTCTATGGAAAAGAGCTTTGCCACATGGATCTCTGCTTTTTCCTCGCAGGACAGGAGATGTGGGTGAAACGCCTGAAGTGGAAGGGGCTTCCTAGTTTTAACAGCTTGAAGTGGACGCCCCTGATTGACCCGGCCTCCCCAGGCATTACTGGAGCTTTCTACAAGAGCTACAAGAACTTTGCCTTCTACTGGATCCTCAAAGCCGGTCACATGGTAAGACCCCATCTGGAAGAATGCACTTATGAAAATATCTTCCTTTAGGTGACGGACCCCCCACCTTCCACAGCAATAGATATTCACCTTGTGGTGTCTGTGTGTGTGTGTGTGTGTGTTTGTGTGTATAACCCACATGAGATGCTGGTCTTTGTAGCATCCTGACACTAATGCTAAATATGCATCAGTCTCCAGGAGTTAGACATATAAGACTAACAGGCATAATGTAGAATGGCAAGACTTTAGGACATGTTCAGTGGACTGTACAGTTATATCTGGACCAAATTTAGCTTGGTAAATTCTGGAGATTTCTTGAGTTGGTCCTTAATACAGGATCTACCTGTGAGATGCAAAAAAATAGTCCAAATATTTGCAAATTCATTAAAGGTCAAATGTTTTCATTTACAAACGTGCCCCCATAGCATGATGCTGCCACCACCATGTTTCCCTTTAGGGATTGTATTAACCAAGTGATGAACATTGCCTGTTGTTTTTCAGACATAATGCTCTCAGAGACCTGTAAACTCCAAGCAGATTGTCACATACTGTGGTTTCAGGTGGCACCTACATGAGTTGTGTAGCTGTGAAGAGTTTTATTTGGAAGGGAAAATGGAGTTGTGCACTGTGCCTGTGCAAATCACAGCCCTGACAATGTGTTTGTCATTAAAACTGATATTAGTTTCATTTTTTTGAAGGTTGCTCTTACCTAAATTTGTCTGCCTCTAATGCAAGCCAACCTAAACAACAGTGGCGACAAACTATAAGCTGTAAAGTTTACTCCCAGTCTTTACAACAGGACTCAAACTATTCTCTTCTTGAGCAACTGAAGTCAACAAAACAGCCCGACCTGTGGTTCCTTGGTAAAATCCCAGACAGCTACATTTTCATAAACGCTGCAGAAAAACAGCAGTTTCATCAAATTCACTCTCGACCAATCAGCTTCTGACACTTCCTCTGTCTGCATCTAATGTGAGCTACAGACTTTGCTAAATGTCAGCCGTCCTTGCAGTCATGCCACCTCCTTCATCTCACTTCACTTCTCAGGTTTTACTGTAAAAAAGGCTAATCTTGTCTTTTAACAGCAATCTGGAGTCTCATGTCAAAAACGGAGCCAAACTGACAAATGCAAGTTGGCATATTTTGTCAATACAGGAAAAAGTAGGATGTAGAATGGGTGTGGTCTACTTTACACGATCTATCTTGCGTATATATAAATGTTTCAGTCTGGGATGTATAAATAACACAGTTAACAAGTTGTTAACTAAAATGTAAATGTCTTTATTGTAGCACCCTGATAGAGAAAACAAACGCATCACTGAGTCATAATGATCTAATAAATCAAAGAATATAGCGCGATACAGAAAGTACAAACTGATTCTGATATCAGCTTGTGTTTAATAACTGAGAAGCTCATCAGTTACTAACTCAAGAAACAAAAAAAATCAAGTAACAATAATTATAAAAATAGTAATTTCAACATGAAAATCTAATGTTATTGTTTGTACCGTCACAGATTCCCTCAGACCAGGGACCTATGGCCTTGCAGATGATGAAGATGATCACTCAGCAGGACTGATCCACCCGCTCTGATGCCAGCTGGAATGGCTTTGACAATCACAATGATCACATGACGATTTTTATAATTCTCTCACTGCTAAACCAAATTAACAGTCTTGGTTGACTTCAATAATATTTTTTTTTATTTTTGCCGTAAGACCAATAAAGTTGTTTTCTTTTTGTAAGTGCTGTCTTGACTTGTTCTCTAGTGTAGTACCAAACTGCTCAAAAACAGTCCATCTGAGCAACCTAGATATGAGCGTAGCTGCATGCAGTCATTTTTTTTTCCAGTGTTCAATGTCAGTGGCAAACCTTAAATAGCATGAACAGCCAAAATGGTTTACATCATTTTTCACAGTTGCTGATATATTTGGGGTGGTGGAAGAAAATTTCTTAAACTGATGATACTACTGTAACTTGACATCAGTTGCCACATACACAAAAAGTTGAAATGTAATAGTCAAAAGCATAACATGTATTGCAGGCATTTACCTGAGGGACACACAAGCTGCACTCAAGGTAATGACACAGAAATGCATATTGTATAGCTATTTTTGCAGGTTTAGGTCTTGTTAGCAGCAGGGCTCAAGGAAAGGTCCTTTTGACCGCAGTAAAACTCACTCTGTAAAGTGAAGTAAAACCGACCATGAGATTAAAGTGCAGCTTTACTTTCATTTTAAAAAATGCATATATGTTCACTGCCTTTATTATAACATGCCTGTCTTTTATAAAAGTGTGAAATGGACATTGGCATGTAACTACTGAATACAAAATACCACAGGAGAAAAAAACTGATGATCACAGGCTGCAGAGCATTGATTTTCAAATAGATGCTTTATAATTCATGTCTCAATTTTAAACAATTTGTTAGCAGATTTATCTTTTTAAATCAACAAAAATCTAAATAAACAATAGTAAGCAGATCACAAACTATGTGTAAAAAATACCACTGACTTCATACAGTATATTTAATATTGTAAACACTCACTGAGCACTTTGTTAGAACTATACTAATAGCGAGCAGGGCCTGTCAAAAGCCTCAGTTCTTGGTGTTGTGGATTCCATCGGATGTCAGATATGTTCCTTTAACATTCTGCTCTATGTTTCCATCACCAACATGATTTCTGTTGATTTTCCTGAGCCACCACTGCTCCTATTTAGCTGCATAATTATGCTGTGAATCTCTCATTCTACAATATTCCAGAGATGTTCCACTGGATTCAGATCTAGCAACTAGGAAGCCCACTGAACTTACTGTCATGTTCATCAAAACAGACACAGTATTTTTCCTAGTGATATTATCCTACTGGAAGTTGCCATTTCATTTCATGAGATAACAATTTAGATGTATAATTCCAACCTTCACGTACATACATAAACCCTGAGAAAGTGAATAGTGGTATTCTTCAAAAGCAGACTAGTCCTTTTAACTGTATCACAGTTTCTTTAGCCATTCATCCTGCTCTCCTGGAGTTGCATCTCTGAACATGCAATCCTAGTTGTTGTTATAATTTCATCTGTGGCCCTGATGACAACTCCATGTTATAGCAGAAAGCTTTGGATTGACAGAAACAGGTTAAACAAAGCATGGTAAACAATAATTCAAGCAGATTAGCATCATTTTGATAACAGCATTTGGTTAATGGCTTAATTTTTGCCAGCCAACAACTGTGGTCGAAGATAAGCCCCAGCGTATAGTTAACAGTTATTAAAAGGCCTCTAAATCTGTCTTCCAAACTTTTTGAGGCAAAAACAAACTCTGAGTTTTACTTCAGAGCCATGATTGCAACCGCACCCATAAAAGAGTCATGTACAAGTAAAAGCACTCTGAAACAACTTGTGTAAAATCATTGTGTTAAGTCCGCTGTGTAACTGAGGCTTCTTCTTCCCCAGTGGCTCTCAGGGACTAGGAAGCCCTTCTTGATCACTGGCTCCACCACCAGCTCCATCAGGGTTGGTGGCTCTGGCACAGTCAGCTCCGTCACCCTGAACAGATTAGAATAGGCCCGGCCCACCGGCACCAGCTGACCTGGAGGGATTCGGGGATCGGGTCCTCTCAGCCGTCGCCAGTACACCCTGAAGTGTCGTACGAGCTCAGTTGGGTACTCCCAGCGCAGAGTGGCATTGAGGCGCAGGTTGGGAGAGGTGGACTGTGGTGAGGTACCGGCACCTCGCAGCCAAACCACATCATCGATGCACAAACCCTGAATCTGCTCAGCAGGCACCTGTAGACTGGCTACATCCAGAATCTTGTAGAGAGAAACAAGGCAGGTGGAAGGGTGGTTAAAGAATAATGAATACAATGGGAGGAGTTTTACATCATATTACATTTACGACAACAAAAGACTAAATGTCTTGAAGAAACTTTACGGCTTTTGCTGCTGAAAAAGTGCAAACAGCTGCAGTTGAAATACAAACACTAAATGAAGTTAAAGAGTCAGTTAGTGAGGTCTAAGTATGGAGTGAATTATCAGCCTAAATAAAGAAGCTAAAAAGGAGTAAAATATTAAATTCAAGTTCAGTAAGAGTAAAGGAAAGATCAGTTGAAGTTTAGGCTGAACTTGAGTAAATTACACAATAAAAACTCTGAAAGTCGAAAAAGTTGATGAAGGATTTTGTTCTACATCAATGCATGAGCATTGCAATGCTCTCACTTATTATTTGAAATTCAAGCCTAACATACATTTAAAAAAGGCTAAGGTGTATGGATTGCATTAGAATTACTTTGAGTGAAATATTTTTCATTTGAACTTGACCTTTCAAAAAAACAGACTAATTTATAAATACCAGAATATAAGCCCATCCCATTTTTATCTGCATCTCTAACAATGTAGAGGGAACACATAGACCACAACTGACTCCCACTACCTCACCATTATTTCTCCAACCCTGCAGTAAAAAGGTGTGTCCTGAGCTGCTCCATCCCGCTGGATCCTGACACACACTTCTCTAAGAACGCAGCCATGAAGCTCCAACTCTGAACACCTGCACACAGTGACATGAAAAGGAAAGAAAGTCCAGGATTCTGAACTCTACAATGAAATTAAAATTGCTTATCCGTTACTCAGCTGTTCCTTACCTGACAGTCCAACCGCCTGGATTCCAGCTTCCACACAGCTGAGACAGCTGAGTAACTAACTGGTGGCTGTCATCCAGTACATCAGGGGTCACACTGGTAACTGCAGACAAAAAAAAAACATGAACTGATGGAACTGTTTGATGATAAAATTTTAAACCTCTAAATGGAATAAAACCTTTGTACAGTGCTGCAGCGGAAGGTAAAAAAGAAGCTGCAAATTCCAAAAATCCATTTGATCTTATACACTGATGTCTTTATGTTCTTATTTTATTCTTTTATTCTTTATCCTGCTATACAGCGCATTCCCTGCTGATTTCATTTGTGCTAAAAAGAAAATTATAAATCTCACTGAATTTGTGAATGTGACAAGTTCTCTTAAATTACTTGTGTCACTTGAGAATTACTCTGTTTGTATAAATAGTCTTAAACACAACCATCAACCAAAAGGAATCAAACACAAAGGTTTTGAGATAATCCTCACTATTCATGGACTATATTGTATATCAGTCTTGTCTATAAATCAATTTTAGCAAGAATATTTCAGAACTGGAAGCTCTGTAAGGAAAGTGTCGACAAGAACTGACCAACAGGGTGCGCAGTTGATTATTCAATCCGGGGAGAGAGAGTATATGCAACAGTTGTTTTTATCAGTTGTTTACTTCATAGCAGGTTTCAATCATTTTATGACTTGTAAGAATTTAGCATCGGCCAATACAGGGTGCAAAGGCCTGATTTGGCAATTGTCAAGTCAAGTATTCACAATTCACTGAAAGAATGTAAAATAAAATTCTAAATTTTTCCTCTGTTTACATCGTATATACTGTATGTGTGTTTATTTCTATTTTTGTACCTTAATTGTTGTAGCTAGTTCTTTGTTTGGTTTGGCAGTTGTTATTTTTTTTTAAATAAATTTAGTATTATATAGAATGCAAAAGTTGCATAGAATTGAAGAGTCAAAATAAAAGCGGCAGAGGACAAGATATCCAGACTTCAAATTCCTAACATGGGTCAATTACCAGAGACACAAGATCCTACATTCCCTGTAGTGCAGCTCAGTGTTGTAACAGTTTGTAACATAGACTGTTGAAACATGTGACCAAGAGGCACTTATTTTTACAGGCACATTAGTAATTTTAATAAGAAGTAAAGTGAACTACATGTGTGGAAAACAGATTCAAACAGCAGAATACAGAAAACACCAGAGCCTTTACACTGTATGTATACTATTGTTAGGAAGGGGCTGTTTTGTCTGTATTATTTTGCCTAATAAGGTCTTTGTGCAGTTTTCTGTGTAGTTTTGATTCTGTCACTCAGATGTTAATGGTGTGCAAGAACTTCTTCTGGAAGTTAGATCATTAAGAAACTCACGGCTGACTTCCTGGACGTCAACATGCGTGCACTGACTGGCATCTGTTGTCTTTAGCTCCAGGGAGACTGTGATCCCAGGAGAAGCCTTGAAGATGAGGGTCACCAGGGTCTTCAGTGCCAGAGGTACTTGGAGGTAGAAGATCCTGACAGACACACAACGAAGAAAACACAAACTTTTCTATATGAAAAAAATAATAAAAGTATTTTTTTAAAAAGGGCTGAACAGAAAACACACACTCACTTGGCACAAACTGGAGTGATGCGAGCTGCAGGGATGACTCCGTCCACCAGCAGCGCGGAGCCTCCATTCCAGGCGTCCTCTGGGCAGCCACTGGTCCTTAACCAGCCCTCAGCCTCAAGGTTTTGGTGGTAGTACAAAGGCTGGACCTCCTGTGCAGTCAGGTTGAACCAGCTCCTCTTTGTCTCAGGCTGTATACACCCAAAACAAGACTGCATTCATCACTAAAACAAACTCCAAATTCTTGGCATTTGATTGAGCAAACATAAAAACAAAGCAGCTTCATCAACCTTAGATTTCACCCTCAGAATAACCAGCAGGCTTGTAGCAGATGACATATGAAAGCCTGACAGACTTGTGTGACGAGCATGTCAGAGAGGTGGTTTCATGGATCAAGGATATGTTGTAGTATTAAAAAAGATGTAAAGACTGATGTTATTTGTTTTACAACTAACTTAACTCTGTTCACAGTCTAGAAGGATTAAAGTTATTGCCAAAAACAACTTAAAGCACAATAACACTGGGACAGGGATGACGGATGGAACAAGTTTTGAACAGCGAGAAACAAAAAATACATCTTGTTTTTGAGAACTCTTCTGTTCATTGAGGCTGGATGTATGAAGGCACATTACAGGTTAGATCTCATACAGGTTTCAGCAATCTTGAAGGTTCATTTAGTGCCACACTGTATGACATAAGTCACAACCTGTGTTTAGTCATCGAGCTGGTCTGTTGTTTTTCCTAAATTTGAATCAGAGATGATGCTTACAAGGCATCCTTTCCAATTTCAAACTCTATTCCAGTTTTGGTTTGGGTGGGTTGCAGGTTGCGGGTGTAAAGCTAGTTGTTTGTATTTTGGTGGTCAGACTCTGAGAATAGAAATCAGCTATGTCTGGTTTTGGCCACTCTGCTGCTACTAATTTTACCAACAAGAGCAAACTAAACACTGTGAGAAAATGTAAATGACACTTTTAACCAGAAGGTTGAACAAACTTTTGCGGTATCCACAAATTTAAAATTGTGCTTCCTGTTGTTTCTGCTGCCTATGGCTTCTTTACAGAGTATGAAAAGCTTCTGCTGCAGTTCATTTGATCCCTGCAGCCATCTGAAGTCACACAAAGCCGACATCTGTGTTTACTTTGCTTATATCATGCGCAAATGACTGATGGTATCAATAGATACTCTGCCTGTGGAGGTGGAGGTGTCAGATTTCTCAGTTCACTCTTTTGCCTTACTGTCTATAATCCTTTTTAATGTACTGTAATGTTTTAGTCCTCAAATGCTGCTGAGTCATACTTTATATTATGATGTAATATTTACAACTTTAAAAACAGTAGAGCAATGACTGAAGCAGCATTGATATAATCATCTAAACTGCTTCACCATTAC
This sequence comes from Dascyllus trimaculatus, assembly GCA_024666655.1. Classification (NCBI taxonomy): domain Eukaryota; kingdom Metazoa; phylum Chordata; class Actinopteri; family Pomacentridae; genus Dascyllus; species Dascyllus trimaculatus. The sequence continues at coordinate 9,946,193 of CM045458.1, forward strand.
TAAGTATTCTTTTTTTATTTGCTTGTATAAACCCCATCTGCCTCTGGCTTCAGGTTTGTGATACTTCAACATTGTGTTGCTCTACACCTTCATAACAACAAACCAACTTTTCATTTGTTTTGCTGCTATTATTTTGCTTTATTGGAATATATTTAGAAGTTTGCACACTCTGAGACTGGTAATATTATTGGCTGAGAGCAGAAAAAAAGGTGACCAACCTAAGTGTGTCCAGCTTGAAAATGTAACTGTTAGAAGTCACATGGTCATTTTACCAAAAGTATTTAGTGATGAGTGGAGCAATAAAAACTAAACACAAGACGCAGAGAGACAGATGTAGAATAAGAATTCATTGCTTCAGCTTGACATTATTGTAAAGCACTGCATTGTCATTGACTACTCAAACACTTTTTTCTACACAGTTTATCTCATATCTGAGGTTTCTTTGAATATCTTTACAATCTTTTTTGAGATTTAATGTTTTCCTCCACCACTTTCTCCATACCTGTCCTCTCGAGTAAACAGCCTTCCCAAAGCCCTGGCAGAAGGAGGAGATGAAGGGAAGAGGGGAGGCTGGCCGGTGGACATACAGGTAGTTTGACAGAAGACCCCAAAACCTGCACACATAACAAATCACTCAGTGTTACTATGTTTACCTAAACTAACAAACATAACTATTTTCATTTTTCACTGTGTGAATGTTGTGTTGGTCTCACTTGTCCTGATTCTTGCGAAATTCACTCTTATTATCGTGGGTCTCGTGCACCCAGCCTGGAGCAAAGATGGCCGTAGAGAAATTGTGTTTCCGAATAAGTTCCAGGGCCTGTAGACAACCAAAAGCAGACGCTGTCAATGATCTGAAGATAATTAACGCTTATGCACAAACTGACACACGCTCTCCCTAGTGCATTTACCTTATTTGTTTCAAACATTCCTCCCACCACCTGTCCTCTGGCAAATACGTCCACCCCAACATAGATGTCGGCCTGGCGGCCTTGGGCCCCAGAGTAGTCCTTCATAAACTCCAGGCTCTGCTCTGTCCAGTTGTAGTTGGTGAAAAAACCATCACAAGCATCGAAAAACATCCTGTAGTGAAGAGATTGAAATGGCTGAAGAAGTGTGTAGCACTGGAACTGACAAACAGTTATAGCCATCGATGTATCTGAATGGAGGGAAACATTTCAAGGGTCATTAACTTAATTCTTGTTTGGTCCTCTTCCTAATTTTCAAGTTTTCAAACCACTGAGAAATTTTACTTTCAACCTGTTTATAATTCATTTCTGAATGGATGGCATCTTGGACACATTTGCTGCTTTCTCTACCTGTTGGATTGGTTGAGTTCATTCTGCCACTTTAGCTGTCCGTTCTCTATCACGCTGTCGTACCACATGACCAGGCTGCCGGACACTCGCTCATGCATCTGGTCTGTCAGATAGCGCAGGAACAAAGGCGTGTTCTTCACCGCAGTCTCCTGGAAGCAGAGGGCAGCACACATGATCTGTCATACTTATAGACGCAGTTCACTTTTTTCATGAGCTAAACAGTCACATCATCAGTCCATATGACAGAAGGTGAATCTATCACAGTTCAAATGTTTTTTAAAGGGCAAAAAGTAAGTGAGCATATCATCATTAACGCAGAACTGTTCTTTGTTCAATAGTTTTTCTGTTGCTGATACAAGCTGCCACATTCAACTCAACACAAAAGCAGCCTATGCAAATACTGCAACTGCACTCAGAGCTGGTTCTTTATGACTGAGTTATCAGATCATGCTTTTAATGAGGAAGTAATACAATGAGAATCATGGCTGAGCTGAGCTCTGTTGGCTGCTCACAATCTCAAAATGGCATGACTGGTAACAGTTTATTACCTTGTGTGTACACTCAGTGAGCAATTTATTAAGAATGTTCAACGAGATAATGGAAACTCTTCTTGGCTGACAGGAACCCAACACAACGTCTGGCATGACATTTTCACTCATTCTGAAGTTAGATGTGAACATTAACAGAAGCTCTGACTCGTACCTGCATGACTTCATGCTGCCACATGATTGACTTATTATACTATTGCATGAATAATCCTGTAATAAAGTGCTTGTTGAGTTCTCTGGTGCACTATCTTCTTAATTGTTATTTATTTATCATGTCAGCAATGAACGGCTAATAACAACAGCCAGCAAGAGCAAGAACTTGGAGCATTTTTTCATCTACATGTTGCAGTGTAAAAGCATTTCTCCTTATTTTAAAGGAGTTTTTTGGCATTTTTGTTCATCTATTAATAGGAGCAGGCTATAAACAAGTGTAGTAGCCATTTTAAGTATATTCAGTTTTCTTTGTTTGAACAAGACATTTGTTCAGATTTAAAAAGCAGCTATCTACACTGTTGGTTTTGTGAATTTACTGGTTATGATGAACGAATAAATGAGCTACTAAGAGGCCGTCATCCAAATAAATACACTGAGGCTGTATACTGTGTATGCATGTAAAGGTGGGCAGTAAGTGGTGTTGTGCTGAGGCTCAGTACAGAAGTTTTACTCACACTGAGGGCATTCTCTATGTTAACAAGCCAGCCATCAAAGCCGTAACAGTGGCTGATCTGGACGAGTTTATCGGCCACCGCCCGATACGACTCATCATCTTTAAGGAAAGCCTCGCACATCGCAGCTCCATCAGTCCACTCTGTGATAAAAGTCCCTGGAAAGCAGCGCAATAACAGCACAAGAGCTTATATTTCAGAAAAGATATGAAGACAAGAAGCCTGTTTAAGAACTCAATTTGTTGCGCCACTTTATTGTGACCAAATTCCTTTTCAGACCTTGACACTCAACATTATAAATCTAAAAATACTAGATCAGGAACACTAAACTGGACCTGTCTGTGTTTATTGTGGTCTTTTACTCACCAAGAACGACAACTCCGTGTTTATGTGCAGCATTGGTCCACACGACAGGAGGAATAGTGACCAGGACGTGTGAGAAGTAGTTGAAAACATCTATGTATTGCCAGTGGTAGAAGGCATACGGTGTCTCGGCGTTTGTTCCCTGGATAAACCTTGACAACAGAAGAAAGCACATTAAGGCATGGAGGTATTTGGATGTGAATGCAGGCATAAGGTAAACAAAATATAGTGAGTTCAATTAGTATGTAACTCAGATAAACTTAATGTCATATTCAATGTCAATTACTATCACAGTTTTGTTTGATCTTATAATCAGTCATTCAGGTTATGTAAATGGTGAAAAGTACTGATTATGTAGCTTGATATCATTGTGTGCACCACACTGAACTTACTCATAAAAAAGGAAAGAGTTTTCTAAGAAGATAACAAAGAAAAACAATAAAAAGGTGTAAAGGATAAATGTTACCAGAGCATTTCCAAGCAGCCTGGTGTTCCTTTTACCAAAGCTGCCATATTATCAGGAGGTTTAAATTCTATTGTACTGTAGCCAACCTCCGAGGAGGTGGCTGCATGAGGAAAACTAAAGCCACATGAACAGAAGGACAGTCCAACTGTTAAGAAAAACTTCAAAATAGAAACAAGTTGATTCCCAAGATCAAGATACACACAGTGTCTGGTTGCATCGTACAGTGCTTTCTGAAAGCTTTTTGGTGAGTCACATCAGCTCTATGTCAGAAAAAAGAAGCTTTCAAACATAACAGCACTGTGCCCACTGAGAAACACGGAGGAGGCTCAGTTATGCTACTGGGGCTGCTCTGCTTCCATCTGAAACTGTGCAGAACACAGATTCCCAAAACAGTAGATTATCATTGTGCCCTGGAGGGAAACATACTGTCCAGTGTCAGAGAGCTCTGTTTCTTCTGCTCCTCCAAAAGGATGGATACGAAACAGACATTTAAACCAAGAACAGATGAGAAGGAAATATTAAATTTTAGCTTGGAGCTGAGAGAAGACACTAATCAAAGCTCACACAAGTGAAGAAGTTTACTCAACAAGTCTTACACAATTTGTGTAGCCTTACAAAGAACTACACAAATTGCTTGATTTCAGTGTCTCAAAAGGGTGTGCAACAAAATATTCGTTTCGGGGTCCCAATAACTTTGCCCATGACATTTTCATTCGCTGTATTTCCAAAATAATATAACACTTTATAAATCAGAAGAAATGTGTCTGTTCAAGTAAACAAGTGTCATGAATGGTGGACAGCATTACTTTTGTCATTTTCAATTCATTTATGAGAGAATTGTGCCCATAATTTAACATCTGTATGAGAATTGTGTTCATTGTCCAAAGATCCACACAGATACGACCATGAGGTGTGTGCTTACTAATTTACTAACACCAAGTAATGCCCCAACAGCTTACTGTATACTGTGTCAAGTTCGTAAGCATGAGTAGCAAGCTGGAAATTAATTAAGACATTTTGTTACTAAATTCTAATATTTCGGAAGTGCAACTTTAAAGCGAAAAGACTTCCTCCATGTATAATAGCTTCTACTGACCAGAGAAAAGGTAGCACATGCCGAGAAGATTTATAAATCTAGCCTTCACTATGCATCCGTACTTGTCATCTATGTAGCCACCCATCATGTCATGAGACACCATGGTCCGCTGCAGACATTTGGCCAGAGGAGGATCCCGAGGTGCCAGGGGAATGACTGCCACATTGAAGGGGTTTGCCTCGCTTCGTTTCCATGACAGCAACTCCTCCATTGTACGAAGACCACAGCTGATGGGTTCGGTGGTGTCGGCATCATAATGTTTTGCTGGAAGATAAGAGAAAGTAGCATGTAAAAGAAACACGAAGACTGAAATTACAGCTCAGACAGTGTCAGACTTGTAAATACAGTCACCCAACCTGATAGAGGCGACGGAATAAACTTGATGACTTCACGGACACTCGAATCTATGGGTTGATCCAAACATGACTCCAACCTGGTAACGGTGGCGAGATGAGATGAATGCATTATGTTCTACTGCACATGGGAGCCAGAGTAGAAAAGCTGATGTTCTGACCTGTGCTTTACTTAACTGGTAAAAAACAGAAGTGCTAGCAAAAAAAGCTATGTCTCAAACTAATCTGATTTGGCAATTTCCTCCTAAATATCCAATCACAAAACAGAACCTAAGTTCAGTGCAGGTTATCAGGGTTATCTCAGCTTAGTGTTGGAGATTTTGCATTTGCAGCAGTTTTTGGAACTTGACCCCAACTCCAAACTAAAAGGAACTATATTTCTGCCTCTGTCGCACAGATTTCAATTATTTTTTAATATATTTCTAAACGGTTTTGTAATATTATCACAAGATCACCCCTTTAAGTGAATAAAATCTTCATAAAGTCGATATCACGAATTAATAAGAGCACCTTTCAGATTCTTAGACCTTGTTTTCATGTGGCTCTCTTTTTGGACTGTAATCCATTTATTTCATTTATTAACCGTTTACAACTGCAATATACACCTTGTTTGCAACAGAAATTTGAATTTTATCTGAGAAGGAAAGGCACAGGTGAGGCAAATTAAGGTAATTTGTCCAGGTGTTGTGTCAAAAAATGATAGTCTGCCAAAATCTGATTACGAGTTTCATACTTAAACTGTATTTGCCAATTTATATACATCTACAGCTGCTTTTATCTGGACTAAACAGTCATAACGTGCAAACAGACAGAACTTAATTTATGTAATAACAGCAAAAGTGCAACTATCCTTGTTTTGATTGCAATTAACATGATTTACAGATAGTTTCATATATTAAATCAAGAAATTATCTCTTTTGCTATTATCATCTAGGCTATAATCTCTAAAATATAACCTTCATAAATTAAATCAAGTCATTTTGATGTATTATTGACAACCTTTACAATGTAGAGGCTGCAATTACTTTCTGGCAAGTGGAAAACTACATTATATGAGTTTAATTGGTCCCTTAAAGCTATTTCACCTCATGATTAAAAAAAGGGTATAAGTCAGGGCAAAGAGCAGGTAAAATGATGCCGGAGTCATGACGATAATTGCTCTCAAAACAGTAATTAGTTTTAAGCAGATGGTCAATTTTTTTGCACACCTGTGAGCCATGCCAGAAAGCAAGAACACATAATATAAGTTTACTGGAAGTGGCTCACCTAAATGGAAATGCAGCCATGTTTAATGTTCTCAGTTACACCTGTGCTTTTTCAACTAAAATGTGACTGAAGTGCAAAAAGTGTAAAGTGACAAAGTGAGCAACTCACATGATTTGAACTGAGTAAATCAATCTGGCAATAACACTGATAGTAATCATTAAAGATGTAAATAATATTTAGTTAGTTTCCTCTTCGTTTTAAAATGTTAGCAAACAGGGTCTTTCTGTCCATGAGAGCGACAGAGTGTAGTGAATATCTTCAGAACCTGAAAGAACTTTATTTGCTCATGTACTGCTGCAAATTGGGCTCCAAACAGCTAACTAACTAACTGCTAACATCTAGTTATTGGGAGTTAAATGAGCACAGTACCGGCTGGGTTCATTTCTGTCCTTCTTCACGCTAACAGCATCATTAGCGTCTCCGTCCTGTCTTTTTCTTCGTGTTGGAAGCTTGTTTTCAGCACCAGTCGATGACATTTTTATTAAGTTTAATCGAAAAAGAAATGAAATGTCAAACGGGCACAGACCAGGAAACAGGAAGAGACGTTTAACTAGCAAGCAGCGCCGTTAGCGACCGCTGCCGACTTCAGAATAAAAGCGCAACGTCCATAAATTAAAATGACAATAAATAAATAAATAAATCGATGACATTCTGCGATGCTTGCAGAAATAATGTAATAAATACTCCAGAATAAACATAATTTAAAATTGTATTGAAAAAAAGGAATGGCGTTGTAATCAAACTAAAAGCATACACTGCGCAAAAGCACTTTTCATTACCAAACAGCTCTCAATACATTAAAAATACATTTTTTATTTTAAATTTAAAAAACAAACAGTTATTTCACACAACATGACCTCCTTCAATAATGAAATCATATAAAATGCATTTCACGGTAAACTGCGTTACTTTTAAAAGAAACCGCCATTGATTTAGTTACGTTTTAACAATGCAGTACAGCAATTAACTCTAATTATTTATTTTTAATCTTTATTTTAAGAGGTATTCATGTATTTTGGTGTCCATGAGAAGATGGACAGAGGCCAGCTGGACAAAGGAACCAAGCTTTTGTTATTATGCAGGACCAGACTCCGTTACTTCGAGTAGATTAGTCACTAACAGGAGATCACAAGAGCAACAACACGGGGGAAAGATGGCGGCAATAAGTCATATACAGAAGCCATTGGGGCGAAACTTCACTATTTCAGCTTGTAAATAATTTGTTTTTAAAATTGTTTTTAGATTTTGAAGGCATTTATACTGGCCGAAATCATTTTAATGTCAATTTCGTCCTTTGTAATTGCTTGAAGCAGAAACTGCAGCACTTAGTTTCCATTTCTCGTACTTAATATTTCTACTCCATTAGGTCTCAGTTACTTTTATCACCAGGTGCTGTTAAAATATGTTGTTTTCAGTTTCTAAAATCATGCGGCCAAGTTTTTAAATCTAGGGAGCGTTCAAGTCTAAAACTAAGGAACAGCAACAAAGGCTGCGGGTTTCGCCCTGTTACTCATAGTGGTATCTATTGGTCGATCTCTGTCAGTGTCCTCCCCCCTCACTCAGCAGGGAAGTGATGTCAGCCGCATCCTGCAGCTCCCGAGCAGGGTCCTAACATAGAGCAGACACCGCAGACAGAGCGACAGGTCCCGGGCTCAATCCTGAACGTAACCCGCCGAAAATCCGTCTTCATCCGCGGAGAAATAAAACGTACCGACATCAACGACAACGGGAGCAGAAAGTACACACTGTAACCTTTCTAACGAGTCCCGTATTGTCGCAATATGAGGTTAGTACATTTTTAAAACAAGAGGCGAAATATTGTGAGAGCCGACTTCATCCAGAGACAGCATACAGAGGACCCAGTTCTTCGCTTGAGCAGGTCTCCTCTGTCGGATGTTTTTGTCTGTTCTGCTTTTAAACAAGCTTGAACTCGAAACTTGAACATTTTTTTCGGGATATTTTGGAGCTAGCGAGCCAGTTTGCTAGCCCACCGCAGATTTCTTTACCATGGAGTTGAGAGTGGGAAACCGATACAGACTGGGCAGGAAGATTGGAAGTGGATCGTTTGGAGACATCTATCTGGGTAAGTTATCATAAAAGAAACTTGCTGTAGTGGTTAGTTTTATTTCCAATTATGTCATATGTTAAAGGCAACGGTTTGAGTTATCCAGCTGGTTGCCTTTCCGGGTTTCCCTAAACGAGCTGATAGTCAATCAGCTGTTCAGTGTTTAGTGTTAGCAGCATTAGCTACAAGGCTAGCTGTCTATATAGCAAAGCAGCTAGCAGCAGTATCTGTTAAATTAAAATGTTTCATAGTAAACTGTGTATTTTTCAATGAGTTAGACTTACAATACATTTTGCCTAAAGGAAATGTATCACCAAATGAACCGTGTTTAACGTCAAGAATTGAAATGGACGGCTGCTGTGTGGCTAAACCCTTCATTACTAAAATAGCTAGCTAATAGTTTGAGGTTTCTGCTTTTACCTACCTGGAAGCAGCATTTGTCTGGGAACAGAAGAGCTAAACAGGGCACGGGTTTTACATTTAAACCCCTGCAGTGGGAAGTGACATCCAGCTTTTATATATATATATATGCTGAACATCCACCTCTGAATACAGCAGGCCGGTTCAATTTCCTCCTCCTGTTCATAGATGAATCAAAAGGCTATATCAGTGAGGGGTTTCCAGAGGCTCACATAGCTAAATGTCAGAATACCAAGAGTTTATATGAAATCTGTGAGGATGTTTGTTGTAAATTTGTTCAGATGAGACTCCATGGCTGCTGAGAACCAGCTGGGAGGACTCTGACATTGACTTGGGTGATAAATCTACCTGCTTGTGTATTGGCCGATGGGACTTGATCATATATAATCCCATCCACAAAGTGCTGCGGGCCATTGATTTGGTCGTCTTTGTTATACTTGATTGGATGTGTTCCCTCTCATTGTTGGTTGAGGTGGAAGTGAATATTAGATGTGCTGATTAAAGATTAGTCATCGCACCATCAATGAGGGGTTAGACCATTAGCCATGATCCCATCATTCATGGTGGGAGATAAATAGTAATTGTGAGAAGTTTATTCACACTGAGCTCTGTTTATCTGAAGTACAACATAGAAACAAACATGAATATTAAAAATTCTTTGGCTACCTTGAGTCTACATGAATGTGTTCAATATTAGGCATATCTTTTTGACTTTCAGTTCCACCCACTTTATTGTAACAAATCCTCTGGTGGCCATATTGGAGGTCCACAGCTCTTGGTAACAGTGGCTGAGAGCAGCTGATCACATTTCTGAGCTTAAAACTTTGTCATCTGAACAACAATAGAAAGACAACATTGCTAATTCATGAGGGGCTTTTAGTGGTGTCTATCTAATCAACCTGAACAGCAGATACCCAGGTCTGGCTGTGAGTCAAACACAAAACCATTTAAGTGTGTGTTAAAATGTGTTCACTATTCTGAATTGAGCAAATACCCATATACAAGCATTGACTGATTTTTCCAGTTTTGTAGCAAGTATTGCAAAGGATTACGTGAACTACTACTTTTAAATACGAGCTTGTGATTGAGGAAATTGTGTTTATTTCTCTTAATAATAATGACATCTTTTAAGGCCAGTTTGGTTTGACCGTGTTTCTTAAGGGACAATACTAATGTATTTGTTTTAACCCATTTACTTAAGATTAGATTACTATAGATTCAATTACTCTACAATTTTAGAGTCTGTATTGTTGTGTTTTAAATTTGCTCTTTCAGGCAGTAATTAGATTTAATCCATTAAATCTTTTGCATTTGCTGTGTACAATAAAAATTTTGTGCTGTTTCCCTGAGGGTTTTAGTTGAATAAATTATTAGAGTTGAGTACATATTTGTCATGATATCAGCAGAGGTGGTCTTTATTTCATGCTAGGCAGTGTGCCTCCTGTAAAATACACCACCATAAGAATACGCCATGAGAATTAACTGTGATGGATTTCACTAGTCAGGTTTCAAGGGTCTTCTAATTAATTTTCATAACATGCGAACATTACTTGTTTACAGCATACGTTTGAAAAAGGTCAGCAAAAATGTAAAGCATCCCTGATTTGGTATTACAAAGCTATCACAGGGTTCTTCTATTACTATTTTAGTTTATATAGTAAAGCTTTGTCTTGCATACATTCATTTTTAGTTGGACACATTATACACAGGCAGTAAAATGAGCTCCAATGTGCTTGTCTAGCCACTAGTGTTCATTTTAGCTGGTGAGAAAACTTAGCATCATATTGTGGTGGACCAAACAACCAAGCAGAGTCTAAAACTTTGTTCATTCATTAAAAAACACAACAGTCCCACAGTTTTATTGTCTCCAAACTATTTCCACAGAAGATGCTTATTATTTCTGGCCCGAATCATGTTTTTAGTAATTACTTGTAGCACATGATTAATTTGATGCCATTCATTTTTACAATTACTCGGTACAGACCAACTTTCTCTTTGTCTCGGGATTACTTTTTCTCATGTGGGTCCTTAAGGTGTTTCATTGTTGCAGGATGAGCAATCAGTGAGTTACCCTTCAGTCCGTATGACCAGTTTTACTTCACTTTTTTTCAGTTAGTAGTTTGTCCAGGTCAAATCAGCAGAACTAGTGTTAGTTAGTGCTGCAGTCATACTTAAGTTCCCCTTAAAACAAGAACTGTTAGATGTCAGTTAATGAGTTTGGCTTCCTTTTTCGGGACACGCCTTTGTGCGTAGTTTGCTTTCTGGGCAGCCTTACAGGCTAATGTCGTTTTTGTTGTGCAAATTGTTCACCATGTTTTTTGTTTCAAAGAAGCACTCCAATGTTTTGACGATAGCTACAGTAGTATAAAATGTATTTTAAGAGCTGGTTTACCTGGGGCTTTGAAGAGTAGTACAGTAGCAGATGGTCTAACTGGCTGACCTCTGCACCATAACATCCATAATACCATATGGTCCCACTCAAATCTCTATAAAGTGTTTACATGTGGTTATATGAGCATATCTTTTAAGTGTTTTATTCTCAGTGACATCAATAAATCTCACAAAGCTGACTCTGCAGACTTGGTTAAGCCACATTAAACAACTCAGGGTTCAGTTGAATCACCTCATCCATCTCATGATAACAGGGTAAACCAGCCCACATAACTGAGCGTTCCTTTTAAATGCAATGTTTCAAATGCAGTAGATGTAAGGTTAATAAATGCATTAATTGAATCCACTCTGTCTTCCACATGACCTGTTGTTTGGACTGATAGTGAGAGCTGCCAGCTGCTTGCATAATCACTTTGTGTGTTTTTGTCTTCACTCATCTCTCCCTCCCTTCGCCTTTGAGTGGCTAGTGACTAATGTGACGTAACATTGTTAATCAGACAGGACATTGCGTGGTTCTTTAAGATCACTCACCCTGCAGGTTTTTCTGACAGCAGCAATTTGTACTCATTGCAATTTTTTTCCATCTTAGAAACTGAAGAAATTTGGAAACGTCAAATTACAAAGACAACGTAACAAAAACAAATTCTAAAATATGCAGAGAAATGCAAAGTTCGGCAGTGTAACTGGAATGCAACTGCATTTCACAGTCATTCCCACTTTAATGCTCCCACGCAGCGTGTGAAGGCAGCGTGTGTGAACGCTGACAATGTGTGAGCAGCTTGGTGTGTCGGTGCTGTCTGAGCGGTGGATTCTGCTCATATTGGTGTGAGAGGCTGTTTGTTATTGGCAGAGGGAGGAGGAGGTGAGGTCAGCTCTTGGAGCAAAGCCTTGTACTCTGTGTGCTCTGACTGGGTACGAATGTGGACCGTCAAATATTCACATAGAACTGGTAAAATGGCGTGTAATGTTTGAGAGGTTTGTCATGACAAATTGGCATTTATGCCCAAAGACCGGTAACGAGCGGTTAGTCAGTTGGCTGAGTCACGCTGGTTTTCCACTGAGATTTCCTGTTGTTGTGTTTCTGGTGGGTGATATGTTTGTTTGGTTCATGTTGAAACAAGCTCCAAAAATCTGGCTGCTGTGTTCGTCATTGTCCAAACAGCCTCAGGTGGAATAGCTTCTCTTCATGGCACGGTATCAGACGTCAATACTTTAGTATCGTCCACAGAAGCATTTCATGCCTATCAGTATCGAAAGCTGACGTTGAGTCCCAGTTTTATTGCATTAATTGATCAGAAAGTTCCTCAACCAAATAAAAATGGGGACATTTTTAGCCTTTTGATTTCGGCAAGGTCCATTTGTCAAATTTTATTATGACACCACTTTAATAAAGATCTGAAAATGGTGAAATAATTTATTTTAATCCAGCTTATAATGTTTTACCATTTCCTAGTTTGTCTACTCCTCTGTCGCAGTAAAGTGAATATCTGGGGTGTGAACAACATAAGACATCTGAGGACATCCTCTTGATCTTTGGAAAACTCTGACACACTGACATTTGTCACTGGTTTTTTTTTTGCATTTTATAGGCCTAACAACTAATTGAGTTAGAGTTATTAAAATAAGTTTAAAAAATGACAAGACTGCAATTTTACAGGAAGTTATGTGTAGGCTTTAGTGGCTAACTGGCCTAAAATGGTCTGAACCATTGCTTTGTTAATGCTTTAGAACTTTTGCTTCTATGATAATAAAGAATTTGTCCTCTACAAGTTTTGGTAAAACTATTCAGGCACCAAACATTGTGAAAATAGATCCCAGCTAAAACTCTCTGAGTATTGTAAACCACTGCTTCAGCCTAGTACCTGTCTGACTAGGAGTTGTGTAACTCAGCTTGTGATATGTCGGTAAACTGAAGAGGTCCAAGCAGTCTTTGCCAAATGGGATGGGCCTGCTTATGTAAGCAAAACTAACAGTGAGGTTGATTTAGAACTGCTGCCGTAACGGAGAACTTAAGATGTGCCTAATGCTGGCAGTGACTCAGTTTTCAAACTGATGACGCTTTTTTGTTGCTGCCTCTACTGTGTTATCCTGGTTACGGTGGTTTTTCTGACATCATCTTGTCAGAATGACTATGACTGCTGAAGGGTTCATACAGTAGTTCATTTTTCTCAGCAGGGGATATGGTAATAAAGCATGAGCAATACATCCTAACAGGCCTGGCTTGATGTGGTCCTTGTGCTGAACCACATGGCCTGCAGATGAGGATCTAAAGTTTGGCTTCCTCTGTACGACGTGCCAGCTCACACCTCCCACACTATGCTTGAACAGTATTCGAGGAAGGGGATTGTTAGCATTCTGTGGCTGCGTTTACTCACTGCCTATCGCATCAGCCTTGTTATCATGTTGCCTGTGTCCATGCTGTGAATTTCTAAGTGACACTTTAGAATTATGTTAATTAGCTATGCTTCTGTGATTATTTCAAGTTTGTGCTGTGATGGTTAACATGCACATACTGGTATGGCAGAGTGGCATGAAATAGTGTTAAATTATGTATTGTATTTATGACAGTAAATGGCTTTCATTCTTTAAAATGTGTTAATACGGAGTGAAGGGTTCCTCCTTGTTTGCATTTATTCATTACAAGGCTATTTATTATTTTCCTGTCTCAGTAACCGTCATCAAATATTTGCATATTAAAGGTTTGCTCCTTGCTAGTCGGCCTTTGTCACTGTTGGCAAACCAGTGTAGAGGGACGTGTCTGAACATGTTTCGCCAGAAACACTGCACAGGATAAAAACACACACTACATACATGCACACTGTTTTACCAATAACACACACACACCCAGCCTCCCCTCTCTGAGAAGATCAGCGGGGGGCTGCATTCCCCAGAAAAATCTGTCCAGACAAATCACATTCCTATGATGCAAGAGAGCAACCAGCACACTGAAACTCAGGGTTGCCCAGAGCCCTACAAAAGGCCTTTGCAGCCTTTTCACTGCTGATTGATTGACTGATTGATTGATTGACTGATTGATTGATTGGCCACATGGAAAACTGGAACAACAACTCACTTTGAGTTGAGTGTCTTTGTGTTGCACTGCAACTTAAATACACTAGAATAACCCTTGTTTTGGTGTCATTCAGTGATACTAGGGATGTGCACGACTAAACAATTAAACGTTACCCTCACTAGTTGTCACTGGGGCTAAAAAATGAAGGCAATGCGGCTGTGTCCTAGAATCACAGCTTGGGGCTTGTTCCAGGAGCGAGTCAATCCCCATAGATCTCCATGTTAAAATACTGAACTTTACAGCAGAAATAAACTCGTTTATTTATGTTCTGCACACAGACATGTAATCTCATTACAGGCATGACTGGCCTAATACACTCGTGAAACACCTGTTAGTGTAATGTTAAAGTAATCAGATAATCTACACTAGCAATGTCATCGTCTAGATAAGTGAGTGGAATGATGAGGCTTGCTTGTTCATATATTGTCATTCAGCCAGAGCTATAGTAATTAATCATTGAATGTTTCTTTGCACCTTGAATTACTCAACTACTTTAATCAGTGTTTAATCATCTCTGCCGTTTGTCTGTTTTATATTGTTGCAAATGCTACCTCTGTGTGTTGAAGTGTTGGTTGTACAAAGTAGGACATTTACAGCTCTTAAGCAAAATCCATAAAGAAAGTAAGTCCCAATCAACATATGCATTTTTACTAAAAATGCTTGAAGGTGTTATATGATATGTTATGATATCAGTAATATGTTTGGTGTGCCATAGAAGTATATATATCATCTTTTATTGACAGAATGGGTTAATAAACAAACATAAGGTAAAAACGAATATGACTTTTAGGGTTTTCCATTAATGGAGTTGAGTAATAGATAGTTGTTCTTTTAATACAGTAATGGCCTCTATTTGGCAGAGTAAACAGTATTTTTAAGATGCTGCTATCAAGTAGGGACTATGTTTTCCATGCATCTGAATATGTTTACACCCAGCTTCTCTCATTTCTGTGGAGAAACAAATTTGCTCTCTTTTACTTTGTGATTTTAGCGAACTGCCCCTTTAAAGTTACCCCCTAGAATGATTTGGTGGATTTGGACAGCCAGCCAGGGGCAGATCAATGCCATTTAATTTAGCTGCATAGATGAGAAGCAGCAGTCGCCTTGTGCCAGCTTATGCTCATTGTTTTCCCGCATCATTGCAAAATCTTGCCGCAGCGGCCTTCTTGCATGTTGTACATCCACATGCACCTCTTGCATGTTGTACATCCACATGCACGCAGGCTTTTCTTCAGCATTACCTTAACAGTTCTTGTGTTTAAACTTCAGCTTTAAACAGTCATGATGCTACATGTGCACCCCACCCTGGTGAGTCCAGCTCGTCCCACCCAGATGACCTCATACTGAGAAATCAATGATGCTCCATTGGTTCTGCTGTTGGCCGCCATGATTGAACTGCTCCGTGTGTGTGTGTGCGTGTGTGTGTGTGTGTGAAATGGGATTACGTAACCTGGTGTCCAGTTGCTGTGTTTATGTGCAGGAAACTAGACCCCATAACCATATTTAGGAAGAAAGCAGCTGAAGCACTGATTTGCCAGTTTCAGAGCAATCTCCTCTAATCCTCCGATGTGTGAAAGGAGTGAGATCAAAATGAAGTGATAGCTGTGAGGAATTTGGTCTGTGCATGCAAGTAGATACATGAAAGAAGAGCAAGGTACATACAGTGCAAACTGTTGGTGGGTTTATCTTTCACTTTGGCGGCCTTAGCTATGTTAACAACCACTGATATTTCCTTGTGTACGCAAGCAGAGCTTCTCTATTCTAACTTGCTGACAACATTTATTGCCTTCATGTTGATGTGTCTGATTTGGATTACCTTGATATAAAGATATATGGTGCACAGAAGTAGTACTCTGACTGTGTTGATGTCTGATGGTGTGTCCGTACTGCAGATTACGTACTGCCATGTTTTGTAAATCGGTTTCATCGTGAATGTGCTCTCTCTTTCTGTCCAGGTACCGATATCTCAGTTGGAGAGGAGGTAGCCATCAAGTTGGAATGTGTGAAGACCAAACACCCACAGCTCCACATAGAGAGCAAAATCTACAAGATGATGCAGGGTGGAGGTACGGTACACTGTAACACACTTTGTACATACACACATCCTGCCATGCGTGACTCTGTTATTTGTGCTTTTATGAACTTCTCATCAATATTTACAAGCACTTACAGCTATAAGCCAGTTTCCATCCATCATTGTAAATCATCTGCTACACAGAAAATGCCTCTGACAAACTATATATTAGGTTAATGGAAGAAGTAACTAGGTGGGGTTTGGTATGTTATCAGTACAACAAGGAAGACAAAAGAACTGCATAAATCAGCATCGTTGTTATTTATCTTGAGAGAAGTAATCATTCAACAGTAGCGCAGTGACCATAGTTGATACTGTAACCTTTAAGGTGCTCAAATTTCTGTTGCATTATCAATAAGCAAAATACCTAACAAAAATAACCAAATGCCAAGTGAAACATATTGATCACTATTAAAGCCAGGAGTGTAGTTTTGACTTTGGAACTGCACAAAGCAACGTTGCTTTTCTTTCATTTTGTCAGCAATAGAGACACATCTATCTTATTTGAATAAACGTTTTTGAACAGTCGCAGATTCTGATTACAAGAAGGCCGATTAAAACGTGTGGTGTACACATTGTGCAGATTTATTAAAAATAACACCAGATCTGCAGGTCATGAAGGCTAACTCTGCTAGCATGCTGTCGCTGATAGACAACAACTGGTGCACTGCCAAAACATTCTGGGTAAAACTCTTTCTCTGTAATTTCTTTTCCAGATGTGGAATGCGTAAACATCAATTTACTTCTGACAGTAATTGTTGGGAGTTGTGTGTTACGTTAAGTAATGCAACCAAACAAAACAAGGAAGTGTTATGCAGAATAAATGTTTAATCACAAACGCCTGTCACAGCTTTCAACAACTGAATTACTGACATTTTGCCTGCTGGTGACACTATAGGGAAATTTGAGGGATCATCTGAGTTGGTGAGCTCCATCCTGTAGGGAAACTGAATGGCAGTGTAGTTGTAGTTGAAATATTTTAACATGGACCAAAGTCAACCAAGTAGCTGACATTGTCATTCATTCAGTTACACAACTAGCATGGCATTAAAGAACTCTTGTCCCAGTGTCAGGGTACTGGCAGCAAGACCAAATAACTTGAGAAGCTCAAACATGCCCACAAGATTTAAGGATTGGAGAGGCAAGAGAGAACTTGTCACTTGAAGTCAGTGTGTGTTGACAGGAGGTTAGCTGTGCTGCTGGGCACTAAAAAAATCAGGGAATGTATCTTTAAATGTTCTGCCAGCTCAGTAGTGTCTGCAACATGTTGAAGAAAATTGACAACTGCTTTCTGTAATCAGCCTCGTATACCAAAATGGTTTCATGGTTGCATTTCTATAGCTCATACTGCACAGGTGGCTGCTGAACCACTCTGGCATGCTTCAGAAGTTTAAATTAGTCGTCCTTTAATGGCTTATAGCTTTGCTCTGTCCTTATTAGCTTTTCTACCTTTATAGCAAACAGTCTAATTGAATCGCGCGTATAGAAGAGACGGTTTGTCTCTGTCAGCACAACTGTGCACACACATGCATTTGTATTTTTGCTCCTGCATGGCAGGATTTATTGGGGCATGGTAGCTGAACCAGACTGTGGGATATATTTGCGTTTGTATGTATATAAATAGCTGATGCAGAGTGAGTGTGTGTGTGTGCAGTGCTAGGTGCTGAGCAGCAGCATTTTGTTGCTGTCTGCCTGTAGAAGGAAATGCCAGATGGCCCCTTCGGCTTGGCAACGTCAGCCAGTCACCAGCTACTAGTAAACCAGCTGGCCTCCGTGTATGGGGCCATGGACTGAGTGTACATTTTTAATCTATAGTAGCACTACACTGATCTATTTAGATTTTTTCTTAATTCAGACAGCAATGATGTAGAATAAAATTTACATAAATGTTATTTTTGTGCTTGTTCTCTAAAGTGTTTTTACATTGACTGTGTTTACATGCACTGAAGTGACTCGTAAAAATGTGGCTTAGGAAGAACCAGAAAAATTTTAATTTTTTATTTGCTTTATTGATACTGAAAAACAAGTTCACATGCACTGTGGTGCCCCCAGTTACTCAATAACCTAAGTGCACATGAGCATGTGTAAAATCTGATCCCACACATGCTAATCCACTGAAAAGGGAAGTGACATTTCTCAAGTGCGCCCGCAGTTGACAGACCTGACGTCATTTCCATTTGTCCTCGCTCTGCAGTAAAATAAGATGGAACCTGCTGATCTTTAAAAATGATTACACAGCAAAACATTTTGTGTGCATTCTAATCATGACAAATAAGGGAAGAAATGCATTTCATGTTTTTGCCATTTTAATAATCATAGTGATGTCTCCACTACTGGACATCCTGGGTTTCTCCAGTCACACATTATCAACAAACTTCTCTTTCACCACGCACATGTGCAAAAAGCAGAGTAGAACCCCGGTTCTGCATATACATGGATGGAATTCTGTGTTCTCCAGGAGAAATTTAACTAAAGAGATCGGGTTTCTCTAATCCCCTGCCCCAATTACAGTAACCAGGTTTCTCATTCACATGACAGTTACCAAATCAGCTTACTGGAGAAAGCTGACTGTAACCTAGTTCAGTGCACATGAAGGCACAATGTGTTCAGAGCTTGTCTCAGCATCTGCATGATTTAAAAGAGGCAGCAGCTGCACACTTTGTATATTTTGGATCTGTATAAGCTGATATATAATCATGAGCTCTCCCAATACTCACTCTGTCTTTACCACACAATACATGCTAGGTCCAGCATGTATACAGGGAATTGGTCACTTTACCATTATAAGTAAAAAGTAGGAATGTACATTAAGAAGTTAAAAGTATTTTTTTGCAAATTTGATCTTCAGTTTTGACCACAGTGAATTGTAAGCAATTGAAAAATATGTTTACCCACAATACCCTCTCAAGATTTTTTTTGAATTATAGCCCCAATAGCATTTCTAATATTCTCAGCATAAAAACTAATTGTGAGGAATTACCCATGACATCATATTATATATTTAAAATAAACAAAGTCAAAATGTAACTCTGTGTTCTGCTCCCTCCTCTGATCTCTTACAGTGGGTATCCCAACGATAAAGTGGTGCGGGGCCGAGGGCGACTACAACGTGATGGTGATGGAGCTGCTGGGGCCCAGTCTGGAGGATCTCTTCAACTTCTGCTCTCGGAAGTTCAGCCTCAAGACAGTCCTGCTGCTGGCTGACCAGATGGTGAGAGCCAGAGAGGATGGAATATGAAGGGGGATCTGTGATTAAATGTGAATGCTATAAATGTGGCTGCATTAACTGAAAACCACTACATTAAGTTTTCATGGCTTTGCAATGTGGTGCATGATTTGTGGGACGTAAAGTAATAGTTTGTGGAAATAGGGCATACATGATTTCTTGCACAGAGTTTCCAGTCTTTATGCAAAGTTAACTAACCAGCTGCTGGTTGAAGCTTTGTATTTTCTGTAGATACATAGCAGTTTTAGACTTAAAATTTAAGTTTCAACAAGAAAGCAAATAAACAGAACTCTTCAAATGTTAGACTCTTGCTTTAACATTGCTATAATCCCCTTCAACGTTGCTGTCCATGCTCTACACAAAGTAGATCCAAACACCATCTAAAATCCCAAGTTTGGTTCCAAAGCAAACTTAGAAACATCCAGCATTCTTTCCCTTTTAAACTCCAACAAGTTTTTAACCTCACTCATTGGATGTCTCACACCACAGTACTTTCTGGAACAGCTGCATCCAACCCACCGTCTTCCCGTGTTAACATTTGTCTCCCGTTTTTCCTTCCAGATCAGCCGCATTGAATACATCCACTCCAAGAACTTCATCCACAGAGATGTGAAGCCAGACAACTTCCTGATGGGGCTGGGTAAAAAAGGCAACCTGGTCTACATCATTGACTTCGGCCTGGCCAAGAAATACCGTGATGCGCGCACACACCAGCACATCCCCTACCGCGAGAACAAGAACCTGACCGGCACCGCCCGCTACGCCTCCATAAACACACATCTGGGCATCGGTAAGACTGGCACCTGTATAAATCTGTGCAATCACTCATATCCCTCCAGACTGATGATTCTGACTGTCTGCTCTCTTTCTGTCTGCGTTTACAGAACAGTCCAGAAGGGACGACTTGGAGTCACTGGGATACGTCCTCATGTACTTCAACCTGGGTTCTCTGCCCTGGCAAGGCCTCAAAGCAGCCACCAAGAGGCAAAAGTATGAACGCATCAGCGAAAAGAAAATGTCCACGCCCATTGAGGTTCTCTGCAAAGGCTACCCATGTAGGTTTTACTGCTCACATGTACGAATTTAACACCTGTAGGTGTTAAATTACCTGTAGGTGATTTAACCCCAGCACTGTTCTGACACTGATCGTTCTCCTCTTTGTCCCCACAGCGGAGTTTGCCACCTACCTGAACTTCTGCCGCTCTCTGCGGTTCGATGATAAGCCCGACTACTCATATCTCCGCCAGCTCTTCAGGAACCTCTTTCACAGACAGGGCTTCTCCTACGACTACGTCTTCGACTGGAACATGCTTAAATTTGTAAGTTGGGTCACCAGATTTAGGGGATTCCTTTGTTCTTTGTCATCTCCAAATCATCATCTTGTTGACTGTTGGCAAATAGGTGCTTTCAGAGTAGAGCTGGGTGATGTAGCGGAAAAACTGATCACAATATGTTTACTGATACCTGATACTGTTACTTGATATCAATTATCGATAGCTTTTACAGATCTATTTTTAAAAAGTCGAAGAGAAAAAAGCACTGAATGTAGCCATTTTATTTGCTTTTGACGAAGAGTCTCCAACAGTACAAGTCTCTGTCTTTTATCATCCAGACTGGTTTTTAAAAGCATCATGTGAAAATACAAACTCGTGTTCCTGAGAATTTGAACTTGACAAACTAAACTTAAGTCAGATATCTGAAGAGCCGCAGGACGAATACTTTCAGTTTGCAGCTGGAAGAACAGCATTCTTTCTGACGTCAGCACAAGCAATAATTACACAAGAATTTGAAAATAATCTTAACTCAGACACTTGCCTCTTAACACTAGTTGGTGACACAGTTTCCTGCCATTGCTGCTAGTTTTTGCAAAATGCATGTTGTCTACCCCAAGTTCACTGGAGGGTTCCCAAAGCATGCTGCATAAAATATGAAGAGCAAAAACACTTCTGGGCATTTGGATCTTTCTTGCTAAAATGCTGACAAGAGCACAGATTGAGAAAGGCCTTGGTTGCTTCCTCTAAACATTATATCAAGTGCTCCCCACTCAGAGGTCCACGGTCTAACAAACCACATGCAAATTTCTTTGTTTTTTTGGCAACTGACTCATAGTAAAATTAATATTTGTGGGGGGTTTTTAGAGATGGAGAATAAAAAGGTGCTCTATGTAATTACCTGTACTGTATTTAGGTGCAGTGAAGTTCATCATATAGTTGTTCCTATTAAGAGATTATACTGATTGTATTTTCAGACAGCAGAACAAGTAAAAACAGGCTTGAATATGGCTCGACAGTGCTACCACAAAATTAGGGTTTTTGACCGTATGGGTATTGTGTTTCAGGGTGCCAACAGGGCCGCGGAGGACGCAGAGCGGGAACGCCGGGAGCGTGAGGAGAGGCTGAGGCACGGCAGGAACCCTGGGGCCAGGGGCATGGCCTCGGCCTCAGGAAGAGCCAGGGCACCTCAGGATGTCGCAGCCCCATCCCCACTCAACCCCGCCTCACACACAGGTCAACACACATTTTTTTATATTCAAGTTTTGTTGCTTTTTTTCCTGCACTCATTTGAATTGCAGTATTCCTCATGTTTGCTTCTTGAGGACATGCTTTGTTTCTCGAGCTTAGACTGCCTCAGTAAACATGTTTGTTCATGTTTGAAATTACTTAGACTCAGTGTGAAGGCACCATGCTGGTGGAGAACATCTGTCTACTTGTACTTCATTAACACGGGTCAAATGTACAGTACATGTGTGTTGTTTTTTTTCAGCCTCCTTGTTGTTTTCCACATTGCTGATTATTTTTAGACATTGATTCTCGTGAGTTATATGTATTACTATAATTGGACAACTTGTACCATTTTTTTCATTCAGGTATGGAGAAGGAGAGGAAGGTGAGCATGCGTCTTCATCGCGGCGCACCTGTCAACATCTCCTCCTCAGACCTGACGGGACGCCAGGACACATCCCGCATGTCCACCTCACAGGTAATCCACACAAAGACAGAAACTGTGCTGTAGTTCAGTGTAATGTGCAAAATCAACCAGAAATATCTCTCAACCAAAAGTGAATTAAGAACAACAACTAAGGACACAGAGTTTCATATCAGTTGATATTATAGAAAAAATTATGTGTGCTGAGTGGCCCAAACAAGGTTGACGCAACTTCAAAAAAGGAAGCATTTATCACAAGAGAGCATAAAGTGTGTATCAGCACAAACAAATTGTTAGGACAGAGTTTCCCTTTTCACTTGTACCAGATGTTTGTTTGTTCCCCTTTTTTTCCCAATTCAAACTTAATCCGGGACATGAAGCAACCAAACAGCTGTTGTCCCGAGTTCTGCTTTTGCTTGCACTGTCCTTGGCCTACAATGCGTTGGTGTCTTTTGGGTTCCTGTTTTCTCAAACAGATGTGCCATTACCCGTCAACATAGTAGTAGTGAGGACACATGAACTCTTTAACCTTTGATAATGAAGGACAATGCACTTAGCATTTTGGACAAATTCCTAAAAATGATAGTGTCACACATCCGGTTCTTGCCAGTTCGTAAAATATTGTGCGCAAGTAAGGCAGAATCAAAAGCTTCACAGGTTACATTTATGAAGTAAACAGCAGACTGAGATCTGAAAAAGGCAGCACACACTGCTGTTTAATGGCTTCATTGGCTCCTTTGTTCTCTTGTTCTCTGTGGACCTAACACTCCCCCCAGAGGTTAAAGAGCAGAACAGCCAGTCCACTACAACAAACAGCTGTAGTTCCTGGTGTAACAAGAGTGTTTTCAGCCCCCCTGGACCTGATCAGGCTTTTTAAAGTGAAACTGCAGAATTACAATTCAGAGGTTATGTTCAGATAAGCTGATTTAATTTGTCTGTACTGATGTGGACCCAAGGCTTTATTATTTCCTTTAAATGCTGCTTATGAGATCATTTTCTGTTAGTCATAAAATGTGATTAAAGGGGTTGTCCTCATGAGACGACATTAAATATTAAATTCCCGTCTGTAAGTTTTGCTTTTTTTCATACAGCTTAAGAAAAATAATCTATAATTTATGATTTTTTTTTTGACTTTATAGTCAGATGCAGCAGAGATGTGCAATGTGGGCAAAGAAGCAGGGGGATGTCATGCTGCAAAGATCTGATAGGAAGTCGAACTGTGAACTTGGCTACTGAGGGCAATTTTGCGCATATGGTTTCTGCCCTAACCACTCAGCCATTAGGATACCATGTGTTGTTGTTTTGGTTTGTTTTTTCATCCCATTGTTAAAATTTGGGAGAAACTGAGTGAGATAGTTGACAGTAAATTTTGCAGAAAAGCCTGACAGCAACTTCTGTGCTCTTGTGATCACAGTGCAGCTCATAAATAACCCAAATCCTGTTGAATAATTAAAATAATTTGCATGTAGTAATATGTGTAGCTATGATAATATCTTGTTTGTACATAGTATAAACTAAGATAGTTGGTGATATTGTTTGTGTAGGAATTGTATTCGTGTTGTTGACAGCAGGTTTTAATGCTCAGTATTGTTACTCTGGTTCCTCTGGATCCTCTACTGAGCCCACTTTCAGTTGGAAGGGCTTTAATCAAGATAACCCAGCAGTTGAAAACATGAGTAGTGAATGTTTTCAGAGAGCTTTTAAAATGTATTTTTGCCTTTTTTATTTAAAAAGAAGATGGTGCCAGGTCACACAAAACACAGGGATTCAAATGGCATGAGGAAGTGGGAGGAACTTCACGTCGAGGTTTTGCAGTCTCAAGGCTCAACTACTAGCCTAAACATGCTCCCTTTATGTATATGGAAACACATTCAAACCCAGATAGAGGTGCTTCTGTGGTTCCATAGCTGTAGGAGTGGCTGTGGCCGTGTGTGCCAAATGTTTCTATCAGAATGTAGCAAAAGAGGCCAAGTTTTAAAAATAATAAGTTTAGATGGATATGTGAGGGTTAGAACATTGTGCCTGCCAAATTGCAACTTGGATTGTTGACTTAAATGCTATTTACATGTGGGAAACTGGTAATAGCTTTAACTCTGATATGATTTGAATGTAGCAATGTCCCTACTACAAACGCCTGAACTATTTGTGCACATTTGATTGCAATCTGAAAATCTTATTGAACCTAATTCGACAGTTGTAGCAAGAATTTGAGTGCATTTCCTAAAATGCTGAACTGTTCTTTTAAAGCTCCTCATTTCATGTTGTTGATGACGTCATACTAAAAAATTATTCTCCGTCCGTCTCTCTCAGGCTCTGTCCCGGGTCACACCCAGCGGCCTCCAGTCTGCAGCTCCTCGGTGAAACCCTCCCATCCACCCGAGCACCATGGAGGCCTCAACATGCACCACCTGCAGCCCACACACTCTCTCACACACACACATACACACTAATATTACCAGGACTCTCCGATGACACAAAGGACTACCAACCAATGCACAAGAGTCTGACTGTGCTCCTGTTCACTTAACAGAAGGAGAAGAAGAGGCGCAAAGCCAGGAGTGTGTGTGTTTGTGTGTGTGTTTGTGTGTGTGTGTGTAAGAGAGAGAGAGACGGACAGGTGGAGTACAGTTTGGTTGCCTTAACAACCACCTTGGCAAAGTAGCAGCCACAGCATCCCTTCTTCTCCTCTCATGGAAGATGTGGAAACACTCCCTCCTCCTCCTCGTACTTACTGTTGATGAAGCCATGGATTCACTTTCCTCTGGCATCTTTTTTTTTTTTTTTTCAACTTATGATTTTACTTATGTCTCTTCTTTAGCATTACAACTTCTCCTACACCAGCTGGTCAGACTTCACGAGAGTCTGAAAATGGAGAATAATGAGTCTGTTAGATGTTGAAAATAGTCTGTGGGACTTCCTTTAATTGCAAAAGCAAGAAGACACGTGATCCACCGTGGCAGTGTTAGAAGACGGTGCCTAAACTCTGTTTTGTGTCCTGAAAGACAATTTGAATCCCACAAGTCGATTTTTTTCTTTATTTTTTAGGTGTATGAGGTTTAAATTTACAGGTAGGAAAACATGGGACAAAAGGCCTTTTTAATGTTCTGTTTTCAAAGGTGATCCCATAGTGCAAGTTTTTTTTTTATGTCTTTGTCCTCCTCAGGTGCGTTGGAACCAGGACGTTGTAGTAAATCCAAAAACATGCAGCACATTTTGTTTCTGTCTTCAGGTTGTGACTGCAGTGGGAAAAGCTGTGAATGGAGCAGTTAAATAGTCGGGATGTCCACACTGAACGGATGAGATGTTGTTTTTAAACCCGGTGCATAGTGATGTGGTTTTTCGTGTGTGTGTTTGTGTGGTTCTGTCTTAGGGTTATACAAGCTCAAACGGGTGGGGGATGAAACTGTCAAGGTTTTGTTTTTTTAATATTATTTTTTAACTCCTTTGCCTCCTCAATCTCACTGTAGGCCGTCTGTCCTTCTGCTTCCATTTTGAGTCAAAACACAGTCTGCTTTTTCTTTTCCAAGCATACTTGTGACCATGTTCTACCTAGACCACGTTAAATACTCACCGTCAGTTCTGGGATGTTGTAATCTGTGTTTTTTTAATGTGGCTCTCTAGACACTACAAAAATCAGCCCGACAAGAGCTTAAATAATGTGTTTTCCAATGTAAGGGCATCAAAACTGCAGGGCAGAAGCCTAACTATGGTTCATTTGTCAATATCAGCATTATATCAGAGGAACGGCTCCTAAGTTTCATTTCATACTCCATTTTTTATTGAGTATGTGCCATTACACAATATTTTACTACATTGTTGCACAACTGCAGTACAAGCCAGTCACTGAAGATGTCTTCAAAAACTACATACTTTGCTATTAAAGGGGCATTTCACCATTTGTACAAATATATATTTTTGTCCTATTAGTACTATCCAGCTTGCAAAAACAAGCTCTGGAAAAGATTTAAGAAAATACACGATTGAACTGCATTCTGGGAAATGTAGGAGGTGGTGTGGGAGCTTGATCCATACTCATGGAACTTGTATTTCAGCCTTCGTTGCCTCAACTTTCACCGTTCTTTTGATCTTTGTCTGCAAGTGCCACCACTTTACTGGAGCACAGGACTATATTGTTCGAGACCCCTTTAAAAGATAGATTCTACTAATTGATCCTGAGATTTGTGAGTTGTCTTGGTCACAATAGACTGATGCTGACCCTCGTCACAGGGGCCAAGGTGAGAGTTCAGGTAGAAAATGGACAGTTTTGGTTTAACATCCGGCCAGACAGAAGCAAAGGAGGTTTTGGAGATGAATGGACTGAGTTGTTGTCTTGAGGACAGAGGTCACGGGAGAGTCCCAGCGGTACAGGAGCTACAAGCCTCACATGGCTCTTCTTCGTGACTTGATCTGAACCCTGCAGATTTTAAAGTAGAAAAATTCTCGATGTGATAGACTGATTGCGAAGTATTGTAGGCCATTTTCTGTAGTTGAAGGAGGAAGGGCTTGTAGTGGTAATTTGTACATGTTTGTTCTGTTGTTGTGTATAGGATGCGCCTGCTCTGTCTCCCATGTCCACATGAAGCCGCTGTACGGTTTCGGACAGAGACGACAGCGTACGGAGGGACTGGGAATGCCTCACTCCATTAGAGTTCCTGCTAAGGCAGTTTTTCTTTTCTAAATATACTTCACCTGTGGGCTTGAAAAACAAAAAAAAAGTGATGGATTAACTTGTTTGTCTCACTAATGATGGCTATGATAAATGCAAGTACACTTTACATGGGATTCGTTTTTCAGTCATGTCTGCCTCACTTTATTATTTTTTGTCACTTCCTGTCCAATTATGCTTTTAACTGTGCAGTGGAGATGGTTGCTCATGTCCCACAATGCATCTCTTACTGTGGATTCATGGGGAATGTCTTTCCACTCCCACCTTAAGACTTTTGCTCCTCATTTGTAATGCCACTGTATTTGTGTATTTTAAAACTGTGTAAATAAATTAATAAGTACTTGTATGTGTTGATTTTTATTGACCGGACTGTCTGTAACTCTAAATGAGGCCTTTTTTAATGGGATTTGGTTGAAGTGATGCTTTATATTATCCTGAGGGAGGCACTTGAGAGATCATGAACTACAACATGATGATTTGTGCTAAGGTGACTACAATCATCAGTGAGATCAACATTTAACGGGAACTCTGTCTCCTGAGGCAATTTTCATGTATACATACATATTTTCATTGTCATTTAATCCATTGATTATTTTCTAGATTAATCGATTAATAGTTTGGTCTATAAAATGTCGGAGAGAAATGTTCATCGGTTTCCCCAAATTGCTAGATGATGCCTTTAAATGTGGTGTTTTTTCCTCAACTTAAAGACCCTCAGTTTATGAACACAGAGGAGTAAAGAATTGAGTTGCATTGAAGAGGCTGAAATCAGAATTAGGCGTTTTTCTTTTTTAAAAAAATTACTTAAACTGATTGATTAGTAAAATAGTTAGTGATTAATTGGTTCGGTTATAATGTTGGTCCAGACTAAAATATAACAACAACTGCTGGATGGGTTGCCATGAAATTTTACACTGACATTCATAAACCCCAGAGGATGACCCCCACTGGGTTTGTCAATTCCCCCACATTCCCTCTGCATTTGTGGTGTGAGATGTCTCAAAAAATATTAGACAAATTACTTTAAAATTCATGTCCTCAGTCATGATTAAAATGCAATTTCTTTTATCCTTTTGGTTTATGAAGAAATTCCAGGAACACTAATGATATTTCCATTAGCATCAGCTGTCTGTTGGGTTTAGTGCCAGTTAGGAATCGTCTGCATAAAACACTTTAAACTAAGATAGATAACACTGCACACAATGAAACATTTTTATTTTAAAAAAAAAACAATAACTCAGGAAATAAGCTCAGAAAGAAAAAACATGAAAATAATAATAATACTTGAAAACTGCTGAAAACCCAAAAAGGTGTAGCTTGAAACAACAGCTTATTTGCTTCTTACAGCACAAATCCTCTTCGACACTAATAGCCAGCAAAGCTTCTTTTTACAGTTTATTAAATAATTTGAAAAAAAATGAAACATCAGTGAGATTTACTGTCAGTTCCACAACAGCTGTCATCTCATTTGCGACAACCATTGCATCCTTTGCATAAGCGTGTTAGCACGCTCACATTAGCATTCAGCTGAAAGCAAAGCTGTGACTAAGAAAAGCCTCAAAGAGTCGCTAACGTGCCTTAATCCTTATTCAGAGAGGATTAATATTACAAGAAGAGATACTGAGAAACCAGTGTAACCTCCATCACTGAAGCCATCGGCATTTCTATAGAGCTCTTAATGATTGTTAATGTACTTTAGAACTTTTTAAAGTGATTGTAGATGTGGTAGGTTTTAAGCCTACAAATAAAAAACATGTAAATGCAGCTTTAATGCCCATAAAGGTGTCAATTACAAGCTTTACAGTGGAGAAAACTTAAAAGATCTTAGACTGAATTATTATTATTGTTTATTGTTTTAATATTTGTTATGGTCTTTTTGTTTGTTTTTTTTAAACACAAAAGTCTTGCCAAGTGTGGCTTTAATGTCACACCAATCCATTATATTGAAGTATTCCCACATTCAGGGCTGGAGTTACATGTAGTTCTTTGCAGCAGTGACACAGTCTAACCACTGGGTGATGCTGTGAACCAACCAGAGCTCCGGCATACTGCAGCCAGGACAGTTATACAACAGGTCATGATGCTCCTCTCAGGAGGACGTGCAGAGGTAAACGCATCCAGTATAAGAATAACCACCTCACCACAGACTCACAGACCACTAAAAAGAAGGATACGAAGCAAAGTGAAAAGAATACAGGGGGCATGAGGTGATGTGGTGCTATGTGCTGCATCAAGCAAACTTGTGGGTGTGTTGTTATAGGAACAAAATGTGCTCATCCATTATCAAACAAGTCATCTGGAGCGCTTTCTCAGGAGGAACGGCCCGTCTAAAAGGGTCCAGAGGTGTTATGAGTGAGACTGAACGCACACATGCTCCCTGTCCAGGGATGAAGTGGGGTAGGGGGAGTGTTGACGTCAGCCTACCACAATCTCTGGCCCACAGCAACAGCACCGCAGTTTATTTATTCGCTTATTATTAACACTCTGTCAGTCAGGGCATCGCTGGAAAGAGCTGCAGCAAAACATCACACCTCCAGGTGCAGCAGTTTGTCATACTCTTTGTGTTTTTTGCTGTTTACACTGATTGATGTACATAATCGCAGAGTGTTGAAGTACAAAAGCATAGTGTCTGATCATGTAATGCACAAAGAAACTGATGATGCTTTGATGAGCCTTTCTACTCAGTGGTATTTGCTCAAAGAGGAGGTGGTGTGGATAAAGGAATCACTACAATTGATGGTTATACAGGAAGACATCTGTCAATCAAGCAAACAGGCCTGAAGCACTATTCTATTAAAGCTGCACTCAATCAATATTTTTTTAATTTATATTTGTCAGATGATTATGTGTAATGTGAAAACAGCTGAAAAACTAACAGCGAATTAAGACAGCGTTTTTCAGTTCTACAGAGTGTTTTGGCCTCTTTTAGCCCTTTGTTTTGGTTTTCTGGTGTGCAGCTTTAATGTTTGGCTTTGGTCTCATTAAAAATCAAGGAGCTGCTAGCGCTTATTGTTTTTTTTTATTTTAAATTAAATACAATGAAAGATGCTAATATCGCTCTGTTTCTTCTGTTTTCTTGTTGTCAGTTTTCTATGAACTGAACTGCAATTTTTTTAAAGCGGTAAGTCAGTGTTGAGTCACAGCTTGCTCAGATGACATCTTAATGCAGCTTTAAAACAGGCGTGAGTTAGTCTTGACGATTTCTGCTGCTCATAGCAACACTTGAAAGAACTAGTATTCTTTAAAGTATTCTTTTTCTCATTTGTTATCTTTGTGTAACAATCAGTTATCACCAGAAGTTCTTCATCATCTGGTCTTTAATGTTATCATTCATCAATGTAGTTCCAAATCTATCCTATTTTATCACAGAATGGCCTCGGTAGCATTTTTAAAATTATAACAATAAGTTTTTATCATCATAAAAAATTGCTATTTACTCATATGACGACTTAATAATCTCAAGATAGCAAAATAATTAATCCAACATAATGAGAAGGTTTAGAGAATAACAATGCCAGATGTAACAGTGAGTTATTTCTGTTTGCTTTTGTCCCCCTGATGAATACATTTTGTCTTTATCAGCTCCTGAGAAAAATATGACGGATTTGACAAGAGAATAACACAAATGATGTAATCAGAAGTAATTTAGTTTGGTGTGTGGAGACTACGAATGATCCACAGAAAGCCTGCATTATAAACCAGAGGCACAGAGCTTGTGAGATGTGAGTATTTGCAATTTTTTTATACAGGACTAAGGTTACAACATCACATCCACGGTAGCCTCAGCAGGCTTTGCTGAATGTTGCCATGGAAACATAGGTGTTCAGAGAGCAGCTTGGGGTTTAGACGGCTAACATTTTAGGCCAGTCTGTATTTTTGGGAAGCTGTGTAACTTGCATGAGCGTAATCTAAGAGCAATGAAGAGAAGCTCATATAGGAGGAATACGATGATCTCTTATTACTCTGACTGCAGCAATTTGGATCAACTGAAGTTTCCTGAAGGTGTTAATGGAACATCCTGGTAATATGAATTATAATAGTAAAGCCTCCATGTAACAGATGCATGGACTAGTTTTTTCCTCATTTAAAATTTTTTTTTTTTTTTACATCTACAAGTCCACTAATGATATGAATATACAGAGCTGAACTGCTGGTGCAGTCGATACCTCTGACTAATAGTTTTCTAAGGATGTCAATAAAAGCAGAGCACACAGACTGGATATAAAGGTTGACAAACCATGACTTCACCCATAGGTTTCCTGAAGAGCAGTTTTGAGGCTCTGTCTGACTCATCCTGATTCCCGGCTACTTCAATGAGCAACGAGGTGGAGCATGACTGGAGCCATCTTTCACCCAAGCAGACGCACCTGTAACTTTAAGACTCAATACAGTTAAAATGGGGGTTGTCATTTTTGAGATTTCTAGTACAAGTTTGTTTATATTTTCTGTCACAATTTCATAAATGAATTCATACGGTCATTAAAACGGATTGAAATACATTAAATAAGATGTCAAAAAGGTTGCTTTGAAAATATGCAACTCTAAACTTGATGTTTGGATTAAAAATGTAATGCTGTTTATTACAGTGTTTATTACAGTGCTTATTTGAGGAAGAGTGTAACGAGTCACATGACCTCAGTTTAGTTACACCGGTAGGATTGTGGGTTAGATGGCTTCAGAGGAAAACCATGCAGCCCAAAAATAACTACTCTGCACGGTCTGAGAGGTGCACACGGTAAATTGTGACTATTTGTTTCATATTTGTAATATTTGTTGAAGTACTTTTGTATGGACGGTTTATTGCATGTTGCAAGCTAGCATATTTGGACACGTCTAAGGACTGAAACTAGCTTGAGAGATTTATTGTTCGAGTCCATCTAATTAGAGACACTTTATTGGGAAGCTTTCTGTGTATTTGAAATGTCTGTTGTATTAAGATTAAGATGATTAAGATGCCTTTATTGCCAATGTACATGAGAATACAATGAAATTCTGTTGGCAATCTCTACAGTAGCTATTCAGTACAATAAATACAGAGACATTTACACAAATAACAGCATACAGAATGTAATGTACAATAAGGTGATGTCCTTCATTTTTGTAGTTTTCCCGGTGTCTGCTGACAAGAGGGGCAATAAATGTTGAAAATAAATCTGCATGATGTGTAGCCTTTGGTGGAGTTACATAAAAACCCACCTCCATAAAGTCACAAACAGGTAAATTATGTATAGAAACCAAAACTGTGTTTCATACCAAGATGTAAGCATGTTTATTTCTGCTGTTAAGTTGCGCATTTTAACATGGGGGTCAATGGGGACTGACTCGCTTTTGGAGTCGGCCTTAAGTGGCCATTTGAGGAAGTGCATTTTCTGACAAGTTGCGGTTTGATTCTACATCCAATTGCATCTCCATCTATTAAGAGCTTTTTATTGAACTTGACAATAATCCTATTAAAGCTCTGTTAAAATGAGAAAATGAGTGTGCCAAACAGCCTTCCTCACACTGTCCAATAAGAACACAGGACCAATATAGCAGACGGCTTGTGATTGGTCACACTGGTTGAAGCCAATGATATGAAGGCGTTAGGACCCAGCGGACTGAGCTGCTCCGCTGGTGGTCTGCAGACGTGCGGAGAGAAACGCGGCTCCGGTGCTGAGGCAGGAGGTTGGAGGCAGGAGGAGGGACGAGACTCAGCAGCATCTCCCGGTAAGACGCTCAACAGTTTGCCACTCTGGGCATTTTCTGGCCTCTCCCATCACGACACGAGAACTGACCTCTATTAGCCCCCATACACGTTTATATCCATGTGTACCTGAATGGAGCAGAAAGCGGTCTGTCAAAGCCACAGGGACACATGAATATTGATGGGCACATTTTTCTAACCAAGGACCGGTGATGTTCGTCATATCGCGTGATTTGTCATGTTGCCACGCGATTCCAGCCTGCACGTCGTGATCATAGACTATCTACCTATAAAAGTGAGAGTTTAAGTGAGCAGTGGCATCCAGGCAGAGTGGGTTATTAAGATGCTTCAGGATGTAAACCACAAGGATGTTATGTAGAGGGACGTTTACCTACAGCCTGGAGTTGGTGCTAAATTTCTTTCAGGGCTTTAATTAATCTGAATAATCTTAAAGTAAAGAAATAAAAATGGAAACAAGTTGAAAATGTTGTCATAGGAAGAGTTTGACCATCATCAATTGACGAGGAAGAAAATATTTATTATGGTCATAGTAATACAATAGTTTTTAGCTTCATTTGTTTTTTTTTATAATTACTCAAAATTATATTTTAATTGCCTTGTATCTTTATACATTTTCTAGCAGCTATATGGCTTGAATTGTTTTGAAGATTTACAGCTTTTCTAAAAAATTAAATCTAATATCAATGTAGTCTTTAAAAAAATCACAATAACACATTCACATTTAGTTTTCTTTAAGTCGATACTAAGTCCCACCTTTAATCTATCTGAATACTTTTTTTGTCTTGTAAAGCTGTTTTCATGTTAAGTCTTTAAAGCTGCATTCATTTATTAACTATTAGGGGCAGCAAACCAAAAATAAAATCCCAATACTGACAGGAAGTTATCCTATAGTTGCTATAGTAAATGTGTTTGCAAACAGTTGTTAATTTACACACCGTTGAGGCACAAACAACATTATTATTAATTGGACCGGGAGCATAATTGTGTGTAATAGACAGCTGTAGCCTGGAAGTGTCTTAAAGCTCTGTCAAACAGTCAGCAGGGGGCGACCCCTCTGGTTGCAAAAAGAAGTCTGATTACATGGAAATATACGATAAAATTGCCCTCATTCTCGCTTGCGTTCATCACTCTGAGCAACTCCTTACACAGTACAAGTAGTAGATTGATCTGTTGTTACTAGTAAAGTGTAGATTAGTGCAGCTTTAAAAATCTGGAGTCCCAGCAAATGAGTCATTCAATCAATGTCTTCCTGAAATTCTGTCTGGTGTGTACTTTTGTTTATCCTATTAAACTGTGTAGGTCAGAGTCAGCCTCATGTAGCATGTAAAGTTACATAACATGCATTATTATAGCACTAGAGCTACAGAGCACATTAGTCTTTGGGGAACCAGATACTAACAACAGAAGAAGAACAGTAGCTATTGAAAGCTATAAATGATAGAATGTTATTGAAACACTTTCTTTGTTTTGGATGTGTTGCATCCACCAGTGGGTCGTTGACCACTCCAACTTATCACCTATTAGTGTTGCCAGATTTCCAGCAGTGAAGAAATATAAAATGCCAGAATTGAGGTGAGAGGACATCTGAGGACTTTGGGTCACCGCTGTCAGCAATGATAAAGTCAGGGAATCTACCTGAGTCTGACAAGCCAAGCAGCCTAAATCAGTTTGATCTGGGCACAGACGGTAAGTTCAACATTTTCAAGGAGGCTCAGGTTTTTTTTTTAATGGAAGCAGATATCACAGTCAGAATCAGGAAATCCAGGACATGCCAAGCTGCGACTGTGCAATAATGCAGAATATTGCCCTGGGGAGTGACTAACACACAGGCTTGGGTGGTGCACAGTTTTTTTTAGGCTGGTCACGTCACATTCCCGTCTGCATGAGGCTTGAAATTATTGTGTTACCCGGAGACATTGGATTGCTGGCAGTTTGGCCAGAACCCAACCTGCATTTCTAACAAACAATTTGTTCTTTAGTCTCCTTCAAGAGATTGTAAATTAGCTGATGGAGCTGTTCCCTCAGTGTCCAAACAGCAGCTGAGCATCTTCTTTGATTTGGATGAAGAAAAAAGTACTAGAAACACCCGATGCATTATTTGGACTTATATACACGAACCCCAGGGAGTGTTTGTGGCTGAGGTGCTAATATGTGGTTGTGCAGTAAAAGCCACGTCTAGCTCCACAGACCCAGCAGGCCTATAAATCACAGGGGGCCATTCAACTGAACCGGCCCATTATAATGCATAATAGGATATCGTGTAATAGTAAATCACATTTGTTGTTCTGGTTGCATCTGGCTTGTGAATACCAACTGACTGGATGGGATGAGAAGAAAGGTCAGTAACTACTGACTGTGTGTTTGAATTAGATCATATCTGCATATTTTAGCAAGGCTACAAATTAGTTATAGTTAAGAGTGCGTATAAGGACAGTGATGCATTATTTGTCTTGACTTAATACTCCAGCACATTTGATTAGAAAAAAAATATGTGATTGTATTTCTTTTTTGTATACTTTTTGTACATGTTGTATGCACCAAAAGCAAAGTCATTTTATTTAATATCTGGTTCCAAATCCCTGGCAATGACTGTCTGCAGTCTGACTCTCAGACATCCACTGCTACTATGGCTGTCATTAGGCCTGTTTAGCAGCCATTTTGACCTCCTTATTTGTGCAGAGGGTGGGTGCCTTCTGTCCGGCCTTCAGCAGTAAAACACATGTTCAGTTGCACTGAGGTCAAGTGTCAGGCTTGGTCGGTCGAGAGCAATCCATTGTTTGAGCTTATAAACTCCTTGGTTGCCCTGCATGTTTAGTATGTAACACTGACAGACTACTGTGTGTGCAGTAAGTAAGCATAAAACACCACCAAACACCATTAAAGCTGATAGTTAATGTAGTTTAAAATCCAATATGCTATCGAGTCAAAACTAATCACTGTCTTAGTACTCCCCGACAGTGCACTGCATGTCTGCAAGACATCCGCAGAGATCATTGGCATTAAGAGATAATTGTCTGCCATAGACATTCAGTCTATATGATGTCCAGTCTGCTAATGATGAGTCTTGAATCTCCCAAGTCTCTTGTAAAAGTAGTTTGCAGCTGGAAAGCGTGTCGCAAAATGTGCTCAAACAATACCATAGACTGTATATAAAAATGGATCTAGCCTGAATTGCCAATGCAGTAGTAGTGAACTTGCATTCTTTCTAATAGCCAGCAGGGGGCGACTCCACTGGTTATAAAAGGTCAGATTGTAAGAAAGTCTATGATAAAATAGCCCTATTTCTCACTTGATTTGTTAGTCCGGTAAATACTTTGAAGAGGAGTTTACAGTCTCGATTGCTCGTTTCAAGTCTTCTTCAACACAACACAATGTTCATTTAGTAAATTATGATCCCGTTTGGAGTAACGTTTAAATTAAACCAGGGTATACTGGAGTGAATATTGCACTTGCATTTGTCAGAAACTTAACATAGTATCACAGACTTAACATGAAGATGGACATAGTGGTTATGATGCTACTTGCTGGTTTGAACACAGTTTTAAAGTCTCAAATTTGGCATTTAGTTGGTCTTTTGAAACCAGACGTAAAGAGTGATTGGTTGACCTGACTGAGAACTTGAGGAAACTACACATTCCCATACAGTAACAACTTGCCAATAACAATGTAGCCCCGCCCTAAAATATATCATGTTTAATCTTCTCTTTTACACTAAATGGGAGATAATTTACAAAATGAATACTGTGCTTGTTATTGAGACCATAAACCTATTACCGAAATCTTAACTGAGGTAACAAATTGAGTGAGAAGTAGGGTAGTTTTCTCATTCAGACTTCTTGTTGCTACCAGAGGAGTCGCCCTCTGCAGGACTTCCAAAGGAATGCAAGTTTGAGGTACTTAATGCATTGGCTTCATGAACTTCTTTCTATCTTGATTAAGGACATGCATACATTTGAGATGTTTCAAAGAGAAATACGAATGTTTCTGTTTGCACTGCTTTACTGTTTGCGCTTTCATTTTATTTGTTGTAGGGAGTTGGTCCAGTCAGTGCTCCTGAAAATCCTTCCTGTGGAGACAGTCGGCTGCATTTGAGGCCAGGACGGCTGATCTACACCATGTATTTCTGTGAAGATTTGTAAGGGGGGAACACCAGAACCTGTGTGAGCCTCACTGAATTACATGCAGTAGTAATCACCGCTCTAGACTTCCACACACAGATGTTTATATTTTAGACCTTTCAAATTTTTTAACTGAGAAATGTTGTAATCAAGCTTTCAGAGCACAAATCAGCAGCTTCTGGCAATTCCAGAGAGTGGTCATTATACACACACAGTTAACTTGAAAATGGCAATATTTACCAGTAATGTTAAAGGCAGCTCTTCTCTCCGTCTGGGAAACACGTTGAATCTGGGACTAGGCTCTTTGCTAATGAGCAGTACTCATGGTGCAGAACTGAATTAGACGCATTTGCAGAGAAACCCAATCCAACTGCTTGTTGTCACTTTCATTTATTTCTGCAGCTTCTCTGTCTGCTGCCTCCATTAAGCCACAGCCCTAAAGCACCATGGGAGGGGTGGCGGTAGACGTGGATGCAGGGGGTGTCAAGGCTCCAGATGGAGGGTGGGGCTGGGTGGTGCTGGCCGGCTGTTTTGTCATCACGGGCTTCTCCTACGCTTTCCCCAAAGCGGTCAGTGTGTTTTTCAAAGAGCTGATCAGGGAGTTTGGGGTGGGATACAGCGACACTGCCTGGATCTCCTCCATACTGCTGGCCATGCTCTACGGCACAGGTAGGCTGCTGCTTGTATACACCATACTTATACAGCTGTCACCCTTTCCACCAAGCTGATGTCCAATTTGTGTTTAGAGTAAGTTTCGATCATCTTATCCTATATCATTTCCACTATAATTCTGAAGACTTTCCACTATTTTAATGTACTTTCTTTATTTGAGTATCAACTTTGAAGCTGTTAACAAGTATGAGGATTTCTCAAACAGCAAATCAAAAAGAAATTTCATCAGAGACAGGACTTTATGGGTGCTGTAGATCAGTTCCATCCCGACTTATTGATCTTGCCGTCCTCTATTACCCTGTAGCGACAGCAGCATTATTCAGCTGTTTTATGGCTATGTTCACAAACCAGTTGAGGTTAACCCTTTCCTCCTTGGACCAGGCTGAGTCTGTGCAAATGCATCTCGTCACCATTGCTATATCCATTTAAATCACAGTCGGAGGCCACCCAGCAGCCTACTACTAAACTATTGGCTCAAACATTTCTTGGCCTTGATTGTCTTGCAACAAGGTCTGGTGCTGCATTTAATTGTTTTTACACAATGAGTTTTGTTCAGATTAAACAAAACAGAACAGAAACTAAATCTGAAAAATAAAAAATGAATGTTCAGTAGCAGTTTTGC
This sequence comes from Dascyllus trimaculatus, assembly GCA_024666655.1. NCBI lineage: Eukaryota > Metazoa > Chordata > Actinopteri > Pomacentridae > Dascyllus > Dascyllus trimaculatus. The sequence continues at coordinate 9,984,225 of CM045458.1, forward strand.
ATGGGTTTAGGTCCGTTAAAGTTCTGTTAAGTTCTTCCTTATTCTACCCACATTCTGAAGAAAGCTTCAACATGCTTGAATCTAAACGTTTGGGAAACACACTCGTTTGCTGCCTCATCCAGAGTCCAAGAACGTTTCACATTCCAAATCTGTTTCATGCACATGCTGTATGTCATAGTAACACACTACGTTACATTCTGTCCAGGTCCTCTGTGCAGCGTCCTGGTGAACCGCTTCGGCTGTCGTCCAGTGATGATGGTCGGAGGCCTCTTTGCCTCTCTGGGAATGATCCTGGCCTCTTTCTCCACCAGCATCATCCACATCTACCTCTCCACTGGAGTCATTACAGGTCTGACTGGCTGCAGAGATGTTGGGTTACATAAGTCTTGGTAGTGTAAAGTCACAGCCTGCTGTATATCCAATACAGTGAGAGTAGAGTAATGCAATTGCACGTTCTTTCAAAGCCTTTTGATTTGAAAGCTAACATTTATTTTAAAATGCTTTCGTCGAATGAATAACACACACAGCCCGTGGAAACGTTATGCAAGATGTGCACTCAAACTGACGTGTCACATTAGCATCAGTTTCATGTGGGATTTTATTACCTATAGTGTTCATTTTGGTATGTGGTTTTGCTTTAGTTTTACTCATTTGATCAAAATGCACAGTATACATTTAAAGGTAGTCTTCTGTGCAGTGATCCACAGCTCCCAGTGTGCCTGCTGTGTTTAAAAGGCTCCAACTATCAGTTCGTATTAGCACACACTTTTTATTTCACTTTATAGGTAATTTATTTACCCAGTTATATCTTCAAGAAGGCAGATCATTACAATAGCATAACAGAATGACGAAAACAGCCTCCCAAAAACAACTTGAAAAGAGTCAATTACTGATACAAAACAAGCAAACAAACGAAAAACTGAACCAAACACCAGCGGACAAGTGCATGTTGCATCGTCAGACAGCATGTGGAAAAAACCTTCTCCCAAATCTTTCTAACATGGAAATGAATGGACTGCATTCACCCATGTCTGCAAAAATCACAATTCCACAAATTTTATGTATTTATTCATCATCTATTGGAGGTGACAAAGTAACAGCACCATGGATTCTTGCCAGGAGACATTTTCTATGCTTATATCTACATGTCTGTGTGCCCCTTTGTGTTACAGCCAGCTTTGATCATTAAGAGAAGCTACCTTCAAAACAGTCATTGTAGAAACAAGCCAAATCAAATGAAACAACAAAGAAATTCCTCACTTACAAATATGCAGAAATCTCGTGGACACCTATGATGAAGAACAAACGTGATCTGTATTTAGAAAATGGGAATTTTCACTGGTAAACCCATGAGAGACAAACCAACCTTTTCTTTTAGGGATCACAAAAGCTTTTGGTCTGGTGGTGTTAGAGGGTTGAGTGCAGATCTAAATTTAAACAAGTGAAAGATGATTAAACTTTCTTTCTTGTTCTGCAGGTCTGGGATTAGCCCTGAACTTCCAGCCATCTCTCATTATGCTGAACCGCTACTTCAGTGAGAAGCGTCCTCTGGCCAATGGCCTGTCAGCAGCCGGCAGCCCTGTGGCCCTGTGCTGCCTCTCTCCACTGGGGCAGGTCCTTCAGTACCAGTATGGATGGAGGGGGGGCTTCCTCATCCTAGGCGGCATTCTGCTGAACTGCTGTGTGTGCGGGGCCCTCATGAAGCCTCTTGTCCCCCCTAAAACCCTGAATGCCAAGGACCTGGGACAGGACAACGACAAAGATGGGGAAGAAAAGAAGACGAAGCCTAAAGCTAAGCTGCTGGACTTTTCTGTATTTAAAAACTGTGGCTTTGTCATCTACACTGTGGCGGCGTCCATCATGGTGCTGGGGCTGTTTGTGCCTCCAGTGTTTGTTGTGAGCTATGCTAAGGAGCTGGGGAATGAGGACACCAAATCTGCACTGCTGCTGACCATCCTGGGCTTCATTGACATTTTTGCTCGGCCCACATGTGGAGTGATCGCCGGACTGAAATGGGTTAGGCCTCGATGCATCTACCTCTTCAGCTTTGCCTTGATTTTCAATGGAACCACTGACCTGATCGGCTCACAGGTGGGTGGACGCGTGTTGAGAACTGGAAAGTAAAAGATCAGCTAAAGTGTTTCATTTCCTTCACAATGTCATAATTCTTCCTAGGCGAAGGACTATGGATCTCTGGTGATCTTCTGCATCTTTTTTGGCGTCTCCTACGGCATGGTGGGTGCGCTGCAGTTTGAGGTTCTCATGGCAATAGTTGGTACTGAGAAGTTCTCCAGTGCCATCGGCCTGGTCCTGCTCATGGAGGCCATTGCTGTGCTGGTGGGGCCACCTGGTGCAGGTCAGTGAGTTTATGCAATTCTCTATGTCTTGCTTTTTAGACCTTTATGTTTAACCATACATTGCATTATAGTAAATGACATTCGGCCCAGTGCTAAAGTTTTAGCATCGTCCTACATCATGCTGAATGTGTCTACTCTCCACGATCCATGTGGACTGATACTGACAAGAGATAGGCCTTATTTCAGACTATTTAAAGGTTGATCTGATCATTGGCTTTATTTAGTAGCACTTGTAGTTGACAGTACAGAGACAAACAGGAAGCAAAGGAAGAGGTCAGGTTGTAGCCAGGGTCCGTGGTCAGTCCTCAGATGTTTTCAGACTAATGTACAGGAAGTTTCCCAGGAACTAATTGTTCTTCCACTTTTTTGTTATCTGCCAGTTATCTATGATCAAAGCCCTGTAAATCTCAGGCAAATGAGTCATGTGACATTTCAGAAGCTGTTCTGCTTCAATTTTGTTGACCTTCTCATTGCAGATATCAACTTCTCTTTGAATGTCATCATTTGCATGTGTGCTTAACAAGGCTTTGGACTTCACTCTATGTTGTTCTGTGAAAGTATAATGAGCAAGAAAACCCCCCAAAACTAAATAAACTTGTTTGCATTTGCAATTTTTTTATGTTGGGGAAAACGCTAGTGTACCTGACCAACCAGCAATGTTCAGTGCTGTGAGATCCAAACCAGAAGTTAATGAACCTTCAGAGAGGATTTTCCTCAAGCAGGGGCTTTTTAGTGACCAAAGAAAACCATCTCACATTTTCACCAGAACTACTGTGTGTCATCCCACCACAGCTCGTATACCTACTCAACCTCAGCAACATGTTGTGAAGCCTTGTGTGTCAAACAGTCTGATTGGCTCATCTGTTATTTTGTTGGCCGATTCAAAAACACATTGCATGTACACTGGAAAAGTAAGTTCCAGTTTCTTTAAAGCTGGATATATACATTTTCAAAAGTGGTTTTTAGATGGTTGGATAGCATCAGAAACTCTATCCCTCTCCCCCTGTCTTTCACTGGATAAATGATAGTAACTATGCTCAGACAGCTGTGTAGAATTGAGACAGGAGCCAGGCAAAATGTGTGTCACTGTAATATAACAGAACACTGTGTCAGGGGGAGTCGCAGGCTTGTTGATGAGGGCAGGCCGAGGGTCTTTTAGTGCTGTGAGGTTTCGGTCATGATGGACTGCAGCCTCCTGCTGCAGGGGAGTGTCTAGAAGAGTTTGTGTCCATATTGAGAAGGGTCAGCCACCATCTTTCCTGGTCACCTCAGAGTCATGGAGGCGTACAGGTCTTGGAGAGATGGCAGATGGCAGCCGAGAACTATCCTGATGGGTCTAGGCTGCAATCTGACTTGACTGACATGCTGCAGTCTGCCTTGTCCTGACAGCAGCAGCAGTAGGTTATCAGATGATGATGGAGGAAGTGAGGATGGACTCAACGATGGGAGTGTAGAAATGCACCATCTCTGTCTTTGGCAGATTGAACTTTTTAAATGGAGTACATTATTTGTTGTGCTTTTTTGGTTTGAGAGCTGATGTTCAGCTCCTACCAGAGGTCCAGATAGTAGGCAATGATGGTTCCCAGGAAGCAGAAGGACTCCACAGGGTTTAGCAGGGAGTCACACAGGGTGATGGGGGCAGGTCGGGATGAGTTCCTTGTGAAATCTACAACTTTCTTTCACCAGATGGTCAGTTTTCCCACTTTAAGCAGACTTATCCCCACCAAAAATGAGGTCAATGAGTCAATGAGGCTGGTGTCTTACTCGTGACTGAATGGGCAGCTATTGGTGTGCAGAGAGGAGAGTAAAGGGGAATGAGTGCAGCCTTAAAAGGAGTTGACGTTGTTGGTCTACGAGTTAGAAAGGTGTTTTTTTCAGCTTCATATGTGGCCTTCTGACAGACTGGAAGTAAGTTATAAGAACTTTTCCTGCAGCAGCGTCAGGATGATGCAGCATGTATGCTATCAAAAGGGGTTTGTAATATGAATGTAAAGTAGCATTGTGGTATAAGTGATGTATTTATCACCTTCTCATCTGTTTCCTTGTTCATCTTTCTTCTGTCTCAGGGCGTCTGCTTGATGCCACCAAAAACTACATGTACGTCTTCCTGCTGGCAGGAAGTGAGGTCGTCTTCTCAGCTTTGGTTTTGGCTATTTGCAATTTTCTGTTCATCAAAAACCAGCCCTCAGAGCCGACAGACAAACTTCAGAGCATCACAGTGACGGAGGACACCAAGGCAGAGACGCCGTGCAGCAAACCGGCAGAGATGAGTGACGAAGAGGAGAAGGGAGCGAGAGAGGAGCAAGAAAAGGAGACAAACAAGGAGGCGATGAAGGCGTTGATGGAGGAGGACGAGAGAGACAAAGAGGACGTGGATGAGGGCAGGCCAAAGAGCGTCACAGTGGATTCACAGGAAGTGGAAAGATTCTTGAAAGAACCACAACCAAACGGCGACATGGCTACCAGTCCTGAAACATGCCTGTGAGTGGAGATGAAGGACACTGGACAGGATTATTAACAGCTCAGTGAAGTCGACTAATTAGAACCGCACTGTTCCCATAATTGTGTGTTTGATTCAGGTGTTTATGTGTGTTGTTTGTGGGGAGGCTGATTGGTGTCATATGAAATAGTAAGAGTTGTGTCAGCAATATTTTATCACTCGATGTTAACATGTGGCTCATAGTAGATAATAGAAGAAGCCAGTTACAGCACTGCCTTGTGCACACAGTTCATATCAGAATTCTCAAGTTTGGATTTTTGGATGTAGCCACCAGCAAATAAACTTAAAGGATAATTTTGACAATATTCTACATTTTCATTGTCAACAAATCACATGAAAAAGAACAAATGAAAGGGGTTTAGTTATTTCTGGTGCAGTAATAACATGTCGTAATATTTGTGCATAGTTCCTGTAAAGATTAATGATTAAAAAAGAAAACAATTTATTTCTCTGAAGCAATGCCCAAGCCAGGGAGGGGCACGGCTGAGCTCATCCTTGTTTAAAAAGGAGCACTACAGCTGATGTGCTGACTACAAACTTGCCAGCACAGTCAAAAAAGATCCACGCAGATTTATTTTGCCCCCATGATTAATCAGTTCATTGTACCAATTTCCGTAATAAGAACGGACTTTCCTCTGAAGACTTGCTGATGCAGTCAAGCTCCGTTACTGCCCAAAAACTACTGTAGTAATTACAAGAACAAGAAAATGTGTGTTCATCAACAACTTAAAGTAGTCCCAAGCGTATGCACTATTTTCTGCTGTTTAAGCAAAGCCTTCTAAAAACTACAGTTCCCAGCTGTTTCAGGAAATCGCTGAGCCGTTTTGATTAAAGGAGCAGTTTCCCTTACTTCGAGTGTGTTACAGCTTTTTGGGCATATGAAAGGTCTGCAGACTTACAAGGCCCAAACGCCACCCAGAGAAAACGCTGCTCTTTACCTGTCTGAAATGGCTCGTTTGAAATCCAGGTTTTTCTTCTGTTACTTGTCTACATCACCATATTGACATATTTCCATAAGGCCTTTTAAGCAGATAATTTGGCCGTCAAGCAAAGACTGGCCAGCATTATTTCTTCACAGAAACTACTACACAAGGTAGTAAATAATGTGTTTTTTGAGCATTAAAGCATGCAAACATACTCTAGTAGACCCACCAAACTAAAATTGTAAACCTGAGAATATGCATAATATAGGCTCTTTAAGTAGAAACAACTGGGCCACACATGTAGGGTGGGGAACACATTGAAAGATGGATTATTGCGTTTTTAGTTTTAGCCTTTTCATTAGATTTGTTGTCAATGAGAAAAGTACAGAATCATGCCAATTTTATCCTTTAACAATAAAAGGCTACTCTTTACTCATACTGTCTTATGCAGAGTCAGAAAAGCTTTGTTGTGTAAGTAGAAACTCCTTTCTGTTAACGCTTAATATGGTGATCGTAATCCCTACCTGGTGTCATCTAAGCAGAGAGTATCTTCCCACACACTCTTTGCTGCCATGGTTAAGACAGATTAGCTTTTGGTGAGAACAGTTTTGAATAGCTTCAAATGGTTACTTGCTACATGCACGTGAAGGTTGTTGCGGGTCTTGTGGTAGTTTTGTGATTCCTCCTTGGATTAGAAGCAGGCCCAGATGTTCTCCATATGTTTATTGTGACTTTTACAGTCAGAAGTGTGATATTTTAAAGAAAGTAGCACGCATTTAAGCCTTTTGGTCGAAGGCATAGTCTTACTTGTGCTGTTTCAATTTCACTCCACTTTTCAAAGCACTGTATGTAGTTAACTGTTATTGTCCAGCTTATCTGTGCTGACGTGTGCATTTGTCCCCAAAAAGCCCTAAATTCACACTAAGAGCTGCACAGAGAAAATGTCAAGTAGAAGAGATGCTAAGTCTTTCAGGATGGGCGGAAAGATGTGGCTCAGTCCTGGTGGGATGAAAATAAAACCTAATCAATCATCAATTAAGTGATTAGCAGAAAGCTTTTTCCTTGATCTCATGTTGCCTCTGTGCTCTGTATCGTCAGGACTGGTTGTGAGTGTTTCAGTGAAACAGAATATTAAAGGATTTTTGTTGTTTTACAACTTGGCTTGTTTTTAATTTCATGTGTTAGAAATGTAATCAAAACCAGTAAATGTTGGAATGCTGGCTACGAATATACAACGAAGATCCAGGTTGGTAAAATTGTCTCAGCTGTCTCCTGTTTCTCATGCTTCCTTATCTGACTCTTTCTGTTTGTGTGTTTCTGCATCGAGGGCTTGACTCTCTTCTCCCCCCTGCAGGCTTTCTGATTGATTGTCAGTCTACATATTGCCATACGTATTTATGGTGGCCTTCCATCTACTCTTCAACCCAGCTGTGTTTTAACCGCATGTTTTCATTGACTGTTTGCCAGATCATTTAGTCAGCTTGAGTCACAGTTAACGTTTTTGTTCATTCTCTTTGTGCCTCATGTCCACTACACCCCCGCCTGCTTTCCTGCCACTCAGTCGGCCTCACTCACTCCCCATCCTTCCTCTCTGATCTGCCACCTGCTTCCCTCAGCCTTCTGCCTTCACCATCATCATCCCCTCCACTCACCATTCATTCCCCTAAAAGCCTCCAAAAATCGGTTCTTGTTCGTTTTAAATGTGATTCTGTGCAACTATTGTGCTCTGAGCTGTTGGAATCATGAGCAGCATTTAGAGTAATTTCAACTCAAATCATCAAATATTTAGAAAATTTGTGCTCAATCATCAGTCAGTAAAACCAAAAACAGAAGGCAGAGACACAAAAGGTACGTGATTAACACTATAAACATGAAATAACTGTCAAAGAACCCTTGAAACCATGACAGATACTGTTTTTTTTCTATGCCCATAAACTTCTACTGTTCTGTCTGTACACTACATTTTTTATAGCAGACTTTAAAATATTTTTGCCCCAAAGTTCAATGAATTTGATGTCATTGTTCAATAAGTATGTATCACTTTATCTACTGTGCAGCACACACACACTGGTATTGGCCAGAAAACAACACAAACTCTAACACAACAGCTGTGTGAGCGATGGATCTGTCAGTATCCATGGTGATGGATGATTACTACACTGACAAACAGAGAGTGGGACAACATGTAAAGTGTCACTCAGCCTAGGAAAGGGCTGTGATGTCTTTACTGTTTGAACCAGGAGAGCTGATCTGAAGATATATTAACATGAAACGCTACGTACATATGTACAGATGGGTGACAAAATAAAAGCCTGAATGAATGAGTGGAGGAACATAAGAAGGTAGAAAATATAGTTGCAGAGGTGCTAAAATTTACTGAAAAATCTACAATGAGGCATTAAAATATTTATAATAAGTAACATTGTTATCATATTGACTTGTAAATGTAGAAATCTCAATTAAAGATAATATATATAAATACATGTACCTGTGCATTAGTAGAAAAAAGTGTACTACCCCACTGCGCAACCTTTTTTCTGTACATGAAGTTAAAATACAATAAAGATATAGATAAACATATGTACAAAAATTAAACATATGCATCTGTGCATTAGTAGAAAAAGTGAACCCAGCATCACAGGAAGTACACAAGGGTAGTTTTTATTCCTGTCCATTATACAGTCAGATGGCAACTAAAAGAAAGAAATAATTTAAAATGTGTCACAACATATCATTATACCATTATACCATTATGACAGAAGCATTTCAGTGCTACAGAGGTGCTCTGGCCTTTAATTATGTTTTCCAGATGTAAGGAAGCATACTTGTTAAGCACAGAATCTACACATTTTTTAAGCGATAAAGAAATGCAAAAAATACAATCACCACTCAGCCACAAGATCTGTCAGAAAATATGATTTTTATTGCATGTTCCTAGCCTTTAATAGCATAGTACTACTGCTGCTACTACTACCACCACTAGTCACAACAACAACAACAACAATAATAATTTAAATAAGCTACAAAGTACATTACAATATGATGATGTAAGATTATAAAAATACTGAAAACAAATCAATAAGATTGTATGCATGCAATATAACAAGATAAAATAGTTAGGTCCTGTCAATATGCTTTTTCCTCCTTTTTTAAAAGATTGTTTTAAATAATTTTTTTCGAGGTTACTACTTAAAATGGAATGAAGTGTTTACTGTGTTCTTTTCCACCACTGCCTTCATGCGCATCACAGCCGAAAGGGGCGACAAAACATAGCAGGCTATTACATGGAACCAAAAAGAAGAAGAAGAGGCCAAAGCCGGTTCCACTCTCTGCAAAATGTTTCCTGTCGGTGTTATTTCACTGCTGCACACAGTTGGAAAGTGCTGCGCCAGGAATACTCTTCAAATCTCACAGTATTACAGGTGAAGCAACAAACTATTCACACATTTTTAAATACATACAGTTAGTGAATGACCGCAGCGATGCATGAGGCTGTCACTGGAATATTATGGTGGTGTTTTTTCTGTCAAACTCGCTGCTGTTGAGCAACTTAATGCGGCATCATGTGCTACATGTCAACTGACTGCAGTTAGCTGTTAGCTGCATGCTGCAGTACAGACACAGCTAACTACAGTAGTCAGTAGTACAGGCTAGAAGCTGTAGAAGCAGACAGCAGAACACAGAAATGCTCGAAACCAGTAATAAATCTGGTTTGGTAGCTTTGCTGTTGCTAACGTTGTGAGACTAGTGAACATTTGGCCAAGTTACATCATTTCAGTGTGTTACAGCCACATGACACTGTGTTTCATTCAGGTACCATTAGCTTTTGTCTTTAAACAAACAGCTTATAGGTTATGTCTAGCTTACATGTAATGTGTGTGTTATATTTGAAATCCAGTAGATATTCATGAAGTTTCTGCATCATATAAAACTCCTAAATCTTATTGGGTAATCAAAGGGTGACACATTTAAAGGAGTACTTCCTGGTTTCATTATTGACTTAGTAAAGCCTCCAGATTTACAGAAAAGTTTACAGTTGATCTACAAAGCATTGTCAGCGAGCTGGAAGGAAAATGAGATCTGGAGAGACGACAGTGTTAAGAAGTGTACCTTTCACATCTCTCCTTATTCTTTCTTTTTTTTGTTGTATTGTCATTTTTGTTTTGTTCTTTTTAATTGTTAAAAATGTTTGAGGTACGCCTGACTGATTTGGGGAAAATATTTAATTGCAATTTTTCTGGCAGAATTGCAATTTGATTTGCAGTATAATTTTTCAAAATCAAACTTCTGTTCAATATTTACTGTGTAAGAGATTTAAAATTTGTATTTAAACTTTGTGCTGCAAAATGTACGACATTAAATGATGAGACTGGATTAATGTCAGATAAACTGTAATCTGCAGCCTGAATCACATAGTTTGCACTGATCAATGGGATCAACAGCTCCTTAAAGTTATATCTGCCTGTTGAAGTAAGATTGTGTTACAGCATTAGTCTTATAACTATAAAGCCACACTTAATGTGTCTTAAGTTGCAACCTTTTGATTCGAAATCAGTTAATTGTTCAACCCTTCTTTGGGAATTAGGTATGTTAGATAGTTTTCTGAAAGCTATGTGTTACCTAGTATTTGATATGGTCTTTAATAATCTGTTGTCCTTCCTCATCGTGTGAAGTCAACTGTGATGGCCAAGCTCCAGGGCTTTGAGTTCTGGAGGAAAACTCTGAAGGAAGCCCGCTTTGTGGTGGCACCCATGGTGGACCAGAGCGAGCTGGCCTGGCGCTTGCTGAGCCGTCGGCACGGCGCTCAGCTCTGCTACACCCCCATGCTACATGCTCAGGTGTTTGTGCGTGATGCCAACTACAGGAAAGAAAACCTCTACAATGAAGTTTGCGAGGAGGACAGGCCTCTCATTACACAGGTGAGGATCCACACGGACCAGAGGTCATTCCGAGGCTGTTAACAGTGGCAGACTGAAGTGATGGTGAAATCGTGTTTTCCATATTTAATTCTCTTCTGCAGTCTTTTGGCATTGTTTACAATTTGTTTAAAGGTTTAAGACTCATCTTCAAATGGATTCAGTTCATTTTTGCCTCATCAATCTACACACCGTACTCCACAGTGACAAAGCAAAACGTTTTGTGTTAACTTATTAAAAATAAAGGCGCACATATCTTTAAAAGTTTTTGCACCCTTTGCTATCGCTCTTGCAATTGAGCTCTCATACATCCTGCTTTTATCAGTGATCCTTAAAATGCTTTTACAACTTCGCTGCAGTCCACCATGCCTAGCTGATTTTATTGGACATTATTAGGAATAGCACACAGCTTTCTGTGTATAGGATCTCATTGCTGATGGTGTATGTTAGAGTGAAAACCGAGCCATGACTCAGACTCAGACTCAGACTTTGTTGTTGTCATTCGACCCTTTACAGGATGAGCGAAATGCAGATTCTCAGGTCTTGGAGTGGCTTATAAAAGATAAGATAAAAATAGACAAGTAATAAAAATAATATTGACCTTCAGCATAATACATAGTAAACATTACTAGAATACTTAATGTCTGTATCTATGTGTGTGTGGGTGTCTATACACACACACACACACACACACACACACATATACACCAAACAATATACACAAATGCAAATGGAATAGACATATATACATATATACAGGGCACAGGGCCAACAGCAGCATTTCAAAGTAAATGGCATTGAGAGATCTGTGTTGACAGAGAAAGAATTGTGTCAAGGTACAGATCTGAGCAGTGATACAAGAATATTTTTGCAGCATTGAAAGTTCTTTTCTGAAAATGAGACTACCTTACAGACTGAGTGGGCAGACAGAAGCCTCTCCTCATTGAATTGACACAAGACAGTCCACTGGGAGTTTGCCAAAAGGCACCTGAACAATTCTCAGACCATGAGAGATGAATTCCTGTGGCCTAATAAAACGAAGATTCAACTATGTGGCACAATTCCCATCTGTGTGTGTCTGTGAAAGAAACCAGACACTGAACATCACTTCATTATTACTGTCCCTGCCACCACCATGCCTACAGTCAGGCACGGTGGTGGCAGCATCATGTTGTGGAAATGATTTTTTGTGACGGGGACTGAAAGACTAGTCAGGATACAGGGAAAGATGCATGCAGAAAAATATAGTGCAATTGTGTGTAAGAACTTGACCTGAAGTGGCTCCAAAAATTCTGTGGATGCCTTAGAGTGGCCTAGCCAAAGTCTAAACCTCGCCATCCAACCTGATTCAGCTTAAACAACTTTGCCAAGAAGAGTGGGAGAAATTTGCAAAAGGGAAGCAGACTAAGCCTGAAGGGTCATTGTGAGACTAAAGGAAGTCATTCCTCCAGAAGGTGCTTTTATCAAACACTACGTGAAGGGTCTGAATACTTGTGTAAATAGGATATTTCAGTTTTTTATTTAAATAAATGTACAAAAACATTCCAAACAAATGTGTTTACGCTGTTATTTTTGAGTGCTATTTGTAGATAAGAAAAATATAATTTAGTCCATTTTAGAACAAGTCTGAAACTTTATATGTGGAAAACTGAAAGGTTACTACACACACTGTAAATTGTTTCTCTTGTAATGTCAGATTTAAATCACAGTGTTCATTCCCTGTGTGTCAGTTTTGTGCCAATGATCCAGAGGTGTTCCTTAAGGCGGCTTTACTGGCCCAGGATTACTGCGATGCCATCGACCTCAACCTGGGCTGTCCTCAGATGATAGCTAAGAGAGGTACATGCAGTTCCTACACAAACAACGCCTAAATTTCCCTCCTTGACAGCTCTTAGTTCTCATATTAGAAAAGACACTTCTGCCATAGTCACAGAAGACAAGCGAAAGGAGAACTAACTTGATTTTTGTTTCTTGGAAGGGCACTATGGAGTTTTCCTACAAGATGAATGGGAGCTGTTAGAGAAAATGGGTAAGTCTGTGTTAATGTTGTCATTTTTTTCATTCAGTGAACTTAATGATCACAACAGAAATATCCGTAGTTTGTCTCCAGCAGTGGCACTATCACAGGAAGTTATTGTAGCACTCAGGGAAATTTTAAAGGAAACACATTGTAAAAAAAATTCTTCTTCACGTTCTTCAATTCCTATCTTTTCTTTTTGCTAATTTCACTAAAATTTTACCGTGTCAGACACTTAAAACTTCCCCTTTATTTGTCAGTCAGGTTAGCCCACGAAAAGCTCTCAGTGCCAATCACATGTAAGATCCGGGTGTTCAAGGAGATGGAGAAGACGGTCCGCTACGCCCAGATGCTCGAGAAAGCAGGATGTCAGGTATGATCTCAGTGATGATTTGAATAGGACTCTATCACCTCTATAGCTCTGTGTTGTATGTTCAAAATCATGAGATTTGTCCACATTTGGGTTTATTTTTATGTGTTTCTCAGCTGCTGACTGTGCATGGCAGAACCAAAGACCAGAAAGGAGCCATGACAGGTATTGCAAGCTGGGAGCACATCAAGGCAGTACGGTGAGCTACGTACACAGATTTATTCATTTATTCTTCTAGTGTATCCTAACAAATAACTTCACGCTTCAGTATTTGGAGCTTTTGATATTAAAACAAAACTAAATAACCCATGATGCTGAACCTGAAAACCAATGTATATAAATGCATATAAATATTTTTTGATTGGTGTGATTTTTGCTACAGGAAGGCCGTAAATATCCCAGTGTTTGCTAATGGCAACATCCAGCACCTGAGTGATGTGGAGCGCTGCATTCAGGAAACAGGCGTGCAGGGAGTCATGAGTGCAGGTTAGGAGCATCGTCCACTATGTCCCATTTTGTAGTAGTTTTTATTCAATGCGAACATTTATCCAAAATGTTGGTGTTAATACTGATATATAAAGCACATTCCTGCTCAGGATATGCATTGTTTTGAAACGTATTTCTGTGTTGTTCTTAGAGGGGAACCTCCATAATCCAGCACTGTTTGAGGGCTGCAGTCCCCCAGTGTGGGAGATGGCTGAAGAGTATCTAGAGGTGGTGAAGCAGTATCCTCCCTGCACACTGTCCTACGTACGAGCTCACCTCTTCAAGCTCTGGCATCACACGTATGTCTCCCTTTACTTTATGTAGTTAGTTGCACTGGTAATGTGGGTTAGGTTTTTTAAGAGATGCTGTCAGCCCAAGATAAGTAACTAGAACAATCTCTCACAATTAGCATTTGGTGCATTTCTACAGTAAAAAAGTCGGGAGATGCTTTTCGCTTGTTTTGTCTCAGCAGGTTTAGATTTCCTCTATTGCAGAAACTCTAAAACATATCAAATGCCCAATCAGAAACTCCTGTAGTTTAAATCGAGCTTGAGTATTTCAGGGCAAACCCCGTCCTATGTGTGTATGTGTATTTACACACACGCACACACACACACACACACACGTATGTATGTATATACAGTCAAGCCCAAAATTATTCATACCCCTGCCAAATTCTTGACATGCCACTTTTTGTTCAAATGTAAGTAAAAGTGAGAAATATTTTTTCCACAATGATGCCTCTTGCGCATCATCTTATTATCTTCTGGGAGATGCCTGTACAATTTCCAATAAGGAAAAAACTTGCTGGTTGAATAAAAGTAACATTAAGTCAAAATTTGCCAGGGGTATGAATAATTTCGGGCTTGACTGTATGTATATATATATATATATATATATATATATATATATATATATATATATATATATATATATATATATATATTACATTATTATTATATATTATTATATTTTGTGTCAATTTGAGAAAATATTACAGTCTGTGGAGGGCATATTTAGCTGCAGCAGCGTATGTTTGGTTATTTTATCACTTTCTTAATTAATTGTGCAAAAACAAAATACTATATAAAGCGTATTTCAAACGGGAAATCAGCAACACTGTCTTTTCTCTCAGATCTTACACGGTGTGTCAGCTGCATGCTAAATATATACTGAGTTGTGTTTATGTGTTGTGTTTAGTCTGCAGATCCACCAGGATCTGAGGGAGGAGCTGGCCAAGGTGAAGACACTTGAGGGTTTGGCCGACGTCAGCAAACAGCTGAGGCTGCGCTGTCAGGTACAATCAGACAAACAACAGTTTATATAGAAGTGACATAGGCACCATGAATTTGTCGTTCTGTAGCTAAATGCTAAGCAGCACCAGATGGAGGAAAAAACTGTTACCTGCTCAGAGCATTCATATAATAGTTCGATAGTAGGTTGTCAGAAGTTAGTGGAGTCGAACTGTGTGACAGTGACCAGTTTTATTTATTAGCTCAGACACTTTTAGCATCAGAAATGTATAATGACCTTTTCTATCTGGTTTCGTATGTGGTCTGTATAAGGACGCATTATCAGGATGATGACATCTCATCAAAGACCTTTATACCTGCCAAAAAACACAGGTTTAAGACTGACACCAGCTCTTTGTTCATCTACATACAAGAACGGCTTATGTCCGGGGGTTAGGCTAGATTATAATGACTGCAAACTAAAACTTTGTGACAGCCTTTTTTTTTAAAAAAAAAAAAGCTGGAGCTAGCCTGTCTACTCTGTAGAGGGAGAAAAACCAGAGCATCAATAGGAACATGTAATCAAAGGTTTCCAATAGTGATCTGCGAGAGAGACAATCTATCTCTTTGCACTGTGATCCTCAGTGGAAGTTTGGAACAAACGAGCTTCAATAATGAAACCAGTGTTCAAACAAACATGTGATGATGTGGCTTTATGGTGGCTCTGTAGCCTGTGGAAAACCAGGTTCTTAGAAGGTCTTAGGTTGAGCCTCCATTCGCACCAGCACAGAACAAACACCTTTGTCCAGATGTTCTCAGGGAACATCTGGACAAAGATCTTGACTGTATACTAAAGCAGCTTTCGACGTGTTGATGCAGGAGGAGATAGCCAAAGGAAAGGATGCAGAAGAGACGAAGAGTGACCTGCCTTTCCCTCACTGGATCTGCCAGCCATACGTCAGACCACCGTGAGTTCCTACGCTTGAATTTTACTGTTTCATACAATTATCACACATCAGTACAGTAGATGTTGACTCCTCAGCGAAGTAATTGACAGAAGTATTTCTCAGATATTTAAATAATGCTGTCTTCCCAAGAACTGAGTTTTGAGAGGCATAAATAGGGAATCCTGGGAATCCATCACAAGGTGCTCAGAGTTCCTCCTACACAGTTATCTTACTGACCAAGAACCTCTTACAGGCCAAAAGAGCCAGTTGCCAATGGTAACAGCCAGGGGTCAGAGGTGAAGAAGCCGGTGTGTCAGAAGAGGGCGCTGGAGGACTCTGATGGAACAGCTGACACACTCTCCAAAAACAAGCAGAAGAAGAGATCCCGCAACCCCAACAAGAACTTCTGTCCCGAGCAGAAACGTGAGTTTTAAATGATTCGAGCAGCCAAGTTTCTTGTGAAAGCCAGAGTTGAACTAGAAGTCTGACAAAGTGCCCCTCTTCTTTCTTCCTGCAGCCAAATACATCAAATGCGAACAGTGTGGCAACCCAAAGGTAAGCAGACTGTTCGAACAGTGTCTTTGTGCATTTCATTTGATGAATGGAGACGGATTTGTGTGGCTATGAAAATAGACATACTGTCTGCGTCAGTTAGTTGCGACTACAGAGATGTCAGAGATCCAAATTCCAAAATCTGTTTTCTTAAAGTTGTAAGGAACTCAATGCATCCTTTGTATAATTATGAGTCATTTGTTTAATAGAGCAGACTGGAAGAATTTAAACTACCAGTATTTTTGTAGCATTCTGTATTTGTGACATAATGTTTTCTTGCATTGCTAAAAAAAAGTTAGGAAAACAGTTCTCCTGCATTCGTTTGAACATAAACCCAAACACATTCTAATCTCTTATTTTGTCTGCAGGGAAATAAATGTGTCTTCAACCTTTGTCGAGGCTGCTGTAAGAAGAAGGCCTACAAAGAGGTGGCAGACTGTCCAAGTCAGTACACACATACACACACACACACACGCACACACACACACACACACACACACACACACACACACACACACAGTGTTAATTTTCTCTTTTGTTGATTTAATGGAGTTCAACCAGTTTGATACTGTTAGTTAATTTTTTAATGATTTTGTTGTGCACCTCCACAAAGTCCACAGTCATTTTCATGCTGTTACTTGGCTGATAAACTGGACAGCAAATGAACCAATTAAGTTTGCTGCTGCTTCCAACTTGTTGTATATAAAGATGTGATACTTTTCTCTGTACTTTCGTATCACTGTGTCGGTAAAGTTTAAATGCCACTGTGTTGAGTTTCCTCGTGTACTTCACGCAACGGCAGCTGAAACAAATCATGCTGAAGTTAGAGCTAACAAATACTGAATAGAAGTTATTTTTACTGAAATTACTGCAACGCAAATAAAAAGAGAAGATTTCAGAATGGATTTACACAATAAAGAGAGAAGATTTTGTGGAGTTTTTTGGAATATGAGCAAGAAAAGTATAGATTGCATATTTGATTTTGTTACACAGAAGCATTGTATTTGCACAAATCAGTATACTTAGTAAACACAGCTTACTACTTCCAAGTGGACCAGTCACAGTTGTTGCAGTTTACATTGCCACAATGTTTAGTTTGTGTAGAGGTACACGTCAAACTACATTCTACCTATGGGGTACAGTAAGCACAGAAGTATAAATCAGGCTGAATTAGAGGACACAGCTCACTCTGTTATTGTTTGGATACCAAATCAATTTGGTGAAAAAGAGAGTAACCAGTAACAGCAATAATTATTTTCTGTGGTTGACAGGCCATGGACTGAGGTTCAAGACCAAAGCAGAGAAACGGAAGGCTGAGGAGGATGAGCAGAAGAAGGATGAGCAGAAGGAGGACTCAGTGGCGGAGAGAAGCAGCAGCTCTCCTCAACCTCCTCCAGATTCAAGTACAGAGCTGCAGGAGCAGACTAAGGCTTATCTGTTGCTATGAGCAGGACTCAGGCTACCTCTACATGCACAGACCAAACGCCTGTTAGTACAGCTCTGTGCTGTTACACATTAAAGTCCCTGCTGGGTACAAGTAATTTTTCTGATAACACAACGTCTGTGAAGCATATTGATGCCAAAAAGGAAAGTACAATCACACAACGTTTCAGCCATGTTGGTCTGAAGAATAGTTGAGCTTATTTGTCTCAGCAAATATCGAAACACAGTTGTTGTGTGAACCTACTAGGATTTATTCAGCCAAGGATGAGGACTGGAAGGACAGGCTGTTGTGTGCATTCAAGACATAGAGAGATGTAATCAGGTTTAATTGAAGCTTCATGGAACCAGGTTATTATGTGCATGCAGAGGTAGCCAGTGATCAGTGAGGAGATACTGTTTATACAGCTGCCAAATTGCCTCTATGTCTGCAGGAAGAGACTGCCTGTTCAGGACTATCTTCATGGACAATTAGTGACATTGATCAACAACCAAAACTGTAGAATATATTCAACATATTATTTGTGTGATGTGGACTTTGGGGAGAATAACTAGCTGGGACTGGACTCATGGAAATGGAAGCGTTCTCATTTAATTCTTTATTTTTTTATTTTTAGGACAAAGATTTCCTGAAGACATGTTTCAGATGTTATTTTAGCAACCTCTGTTACTGAGTCATCAAAGTGAAAACATCCAGAATCTGTCTGAGGTTTTTTCCTGCAAACATTTTGACATGTCATAGTAGAAATGATGGCTACATTCTACTGAGGGGAGGTTCAGCTGTTGTGCAGGGTGACTCACTGTCATGGTTGTGAATTGTTAATGACTGTGACAAGTCGAAATGTCTGTTGTTGGAGAAAATCCCCTTTTTTTGATATTTTATTTCTTTCATTTAAGGTCCTAAATGTGGTTACATTAGTTAAACTATTTATTGGGGGTAAAGGGTTTGCCTGTAGTACGTTGACCTCCTGTGTGTATGTGCCTTTTGACGATAAATACCACTGCCTATCGAGACTTGAGCACATGAGAGGAACAAAGGGAGAGAAAGCGGTGCTCCATCTGCTGCTGACCAAGACATGCTCAGTGAATACACAGTCCAAAAGAAACGATTTTAAAGGTGCTACCTGCCTGTGTAATTGTGTACAGTGAAAAAAGAAGCATTTACATTTTGGGAAAGTTTTTATTTTAGCCAGTTTAGAATATCAATACAAAAGTTATCTGTCTTTTTAGTCAAGCTTGACACAAAGATGGGAGGCTTAAAAGTGGAGAAAGCGGTGAGGACACATATCATACCTGAGCAGAAGATCCCTGGTTGGATTTCTAGTCAGGGAACATGTGCTACAATTCATCACGTATGGTGACAATAAGGAGTTTTGGACCTTTTAGCGTGTAGCTCTCTTGCTAACGGAACCGGAAAGCTTCATATGTATTTTTTTTTCCTTTTTCCTGATTTTTATAAGTGCCAACAGTTCCCAGTGATTTTAGTCCGTGTGTTAAGCTAGCCTAAAAAATATGTTTACTGAATGCACAGATGAGTAACTGTCATCGATCCTATCATCTGACTAAAAGTCCCTTTCTGCTCATTGATTAAACCATAAAAAACAATCTCTGTGTATCAAACTTGCATATTTAGAAGGTTTTCCCCCTTGAAAATGATCCTTTCTTGTCTTAGAATGGCTTTGATGTAACTCTACTTTATTGCTTCCTTGAGAATGTGCAGATCTATTTGCCTCTGTCTTCAGCCCTTACTCCACCACTCACTGCAGCTTGAGCACACCAGCTGAAGGACTCTGTGAAAATGCTGTAGAATTCCTCTGTGCTGCACAATGGTAAGTAGTAATATTGGAGTAATTCATCCACACTTGTTTAAACTGGTAGACAATTCTGAAGGAGAAGAATGATACACAAACCCTGCACTGTGATAGGATTGGTTGCTCAGGTTTGTTATGTATGAAACCCTGAAAGTGTAAATCTGTGTTTTGGAGAA
Source organism: Dascyllus trimaculatus (assembly GCA_024666655.1). NCBI lineage: Eukaryota > Metazoa > Chordata > Actinopteri > Pomacentridae > Dascyllus > Dascyllus trimaculatus. Next base: position 10,003,952 of record CM045458.1, read on the forward strand.
TAACATCTATAGCATGTAAAAAGCATATGGACATGCTACCAAGGGGGGAAAAAGCCCTTGATTTTGATTTTGAGTCTTTAAACAAAACAAAACAAACAAAAATCTCTATTGGGTATGAATTTATTTTCCTAATAAAATGAATACACTTAGAAATAAACAAAGTTTGCTCATAGGGAATCTTGAATTTTTTGTATTTTCATGCATATTTTTGTCTGGTCAGGACTTTAGTTCTAATTTATTCAAAGTAATCTCTCACACTTTGGAGTCTGTAGCCTTAGTATTTATAATAGTCAGGTAAAGTTGCATTGTGTAAAATGTTTGCAGGGTTTTAATCCATAATAATTACATTTTTAAGGTAAATTCACACCATAAGTAACACTGCAGGGCCTAAACCTCAATGTTTAAACTTGTTAGGTGTAAAGCACTCTGACTGGACTCCTGCTGCTTTAAATGTGCTGCATAAATCACAATGACTTGACTTCTTTGGGGCACATTAGAGGCCATTTTATATTCATTTATTTACATTACGTTAGATTACTGTGCGTCATCTTTGGCTCACGCACGCGCACGCATATTAATTGCCATGGCAACAGAACGGGGACGTTGGACCAGGTGGTATAAAAAGGCTGCAGGTTCATCATTTTCTCATTTGCGCCTTGACTTCACTGGAGATGAACCGCATCGGACACTCTTTACACTGGAAAGCTAAACTCTTGGACAGCAGTTCGTTTTTAACTGAACTTCAGAACAAGCTAAAAAACTTTGGTGAACCACTGACCTACTGGAAGAACGGATTTTTATGCACCCCATGGTGATACGCCGGTTGGTCAGTCAGACGGTTCAGGACCATAGAGCAGGTAAGACTTCTTTAAATTTTGAGATAAATGTGTGCTTTTCTCCTCCCAAAACTCTTAAATGAGGGTTCAGTACATAATTATTACCAAAAAAGTGCAAGTTGTCGAAAGTTAGGCTACAGAGTTCACAGACGTAGTTGGCCAGTTAGGAAAACCTAGTTTTGGGTGTGGTGCTCGATGTTTTTTCAGTATAAAGTGATTATTATTCGGTAAAAATGTCCTGAATGTCGCGGGAAAGATGTGGAATATGTTTATTACTATGTAATAATTTGAATGACCATTATTTTTATTTGAGAGAGTCGAATTTTTATATTTATGCTCGAAATTTTTTGGAAAAAAAGATGGCGACCGGGCCATTTTTTGAAAAATGCTACAAATCCTGTTGTTGAACATGGAGATGATGGAATGTGACGTCAGCAAGTTCAAACGTAAACAAACCAGGTGTGTTTTTCTGTGTGGATATAACAGTCACTTATTACTGCTGCATATCAGTCTGTGAGGACAGTGGAACAAGTTCATCACATTGGAAAAAGTAGTTCGTTGTCCTTACAGTAAAAATGATTTACAAGTATCGGCTAACCGCTATTAGACAACTAGTCTTCCTTTTAAAACACAGGACATGAGAATGAGAAGAACTGTAATAGTGGAAAATATTTTGTTAAAGTTGGAATGATTGCGGGAGCAACTACATTTTAAATAAATTTTAAAACTTTAAGAAGGATCGTATTTTGGTATTGTCACAACAAATCCCCCTCCCCTTCCACCTCCGCATATTGTCAGAGCACTTGATTCCTATAAAAGTGTCTCCAGAATTAAAATTAAGGATTTAGCATATTTCCAAAAATATAAATCAAATTTGGTATACATGGTGCAAAATTTCTTAATTCCCAGCTGCATCAATGCCGCATGTAAAATTGGGAGACTGGGTTATTTGGATGTGATTTGCGGTGTTTGTACTGTACAAACACTGCAAAAGTTAATTATTTTTATTGCAGTGATTGTTAGCAGTGCATAATTCTACATTACTTAAATTAATACATTTAAACGTGCTGATATTAATATTTATTTTAGTGAGTATACTAAAATATGCAGTTCATCACAGCCATGACAATACCATGTTGTAGGGGATTTTTTTTTTAAAATTACATCTTCAATTTGTTTCAATATTTATACACCTCACTGTATTCTTTATAGGGACTGATGAGAAGTTGTTGTACCGTGTTTCCCAATTATACGTATTTATATATATATATATTGCATATAGATGCAAAATTTGACATTTTTAACATTTTGATTCTGGAGCCATCTTTACAGGCCAGTTTCTGGTAGACTAAACCACCTATGTCTTTAAAGCTGCACAGAACACTACAAAAATTTGTCATGAAGTTGATAACTAATGTCATTTCAATGCTGGATCGAGTTTTCAAGTTGTGGATGTTCTATCTGTCACTCTGTGTGTGTGTATGTTTTGTTTTTTAATTTTTGAGTGGCTGCATTACAGAAATAACAAACATAATTGCAAATCTGGAAGAAGCTTATACACAATCTAAATTAGCTAGCTTTATAAAACCACCAATCTTGTTCTAAATTTGACATAAATTAAAATTCTCCTTTAGTGATCGTTATGCTGAAAGACCTTCAGATTCTTCTGTGAAGCTGAGTTGAGGCCGATTTGTCTGCCCTTTTGCAGATGCTCCCATATCTCCTTCAACTTGTTACCTTCAGCTCTGCTGTGTGGAGGAGAGAAGAGAGAGACTGTGAGGAAGCTGCTGCCAAGAGACCAAGAAAGTGGATGACAGCGACTCACAGTGACACGACAGTTTGTGTTCATACTGCTCATCCTCATGCTGCTCTTCCTTTCCCTCTTGTTGCACCTTCCTGCTGCTACTCTTGTTCATTATGTTACTCCTCCTTTTCCTCATGCTACTTCTTCTTTCCCCCATGCTGCTTCTGTTGTTCACCATGTTACTCCTTCTTTCCCTAATGTTCTTCCTCTTTTTCTTCATCTACTTCTGCCATTTGTCATGTTGATCCTTCTTTTCATCTTGTTACTCCCCTGTTTCCTCATGCTGCTCCTCCTAATCCTCATGTTGTTCTTCCTATTTGTCATGTTACTCCTCTTCTCTCAGGCTGCTCCTTCTTTACCATATGGTGCTCTTGTTATCTTTTATGTTGCTACTGTCATTCATCCTGTTTCTCCTTCTTTTCCTTATGCTGCTCCCTCTTTTCTTCATGCTTTTTTCCTCTCATTTTTGTTCTCCTGTTCATTATGTTGCTTACTTTTCCATTTATGTTTTTTGAGCTCTTTCTCCTCATACTGCTCCTCCTTTCCCTTATGTTGCCCCTTCTTTTCTCCATACTACTTCTGCTATTTGTCAGTTTACTCCTCCTTCTCCTCATGCTGCTCCTCCTTCCTGTCATTTTGCTCCTGGTATTCATCATGTTACTTCTTCTTTCCCTTGTGCTCCTCCTTATGTTTTTCATATATTTCTTCTTCCAACCTGTTGCTTGTGCTATTTGTCAAATTGTTCTTTTTATACTCTTGCATACTCCTGCTATGCTTCATGTTGCTCCTGCTATTCATGTTACTCCTTTTTTTCGTCATGCTGCTCCTGATATTTGTCATATTGCTCTTTCTTTCCTTCATGGCACTCCTCCTTTTCTTCATGCTGCTCCTTCTCCTGTACTACATTCTGCTCCTCCTTGACCTGATGTGGTGCCAGCTATATATTAGTCTTCATTCCACACATGCATCTCCTCCTTTTATTAATACTGCACCTGCTATTCATCATGTTAATCCTCCTTCTCCTTGTGTTACTACTTTGCCCCTTCTCCTACTCCTCCTTTTCCTCATTCTGCTCCTACTATTTTTAAAGATGCTTCACCCTTCCCTAAGGAAGTATTCATCATGCTACTCTGCCTCTTCCTTAAGCTTCTCTTCCTTACCATCATGGTGCTGCTCCTTCTTGTCCTCATGCTGCTCCTGTTGTCCTTTCTTTTGTTCCTTCTTTCCCTCAGGTTGCTCACACTTTTGGTCATGTTTTTCCTCCTCTTCATCAGGCTGCTCCTTGTTTTTCATATGTTACTCTATGCTCTTTGTCTTTTTGCTCCTTATTTCCCTCATGTTGGTTCTGTTATTTGTCAAGTTATTCCTCCTGTTCCTTACGCTTCTTCTACTATTTGTCATGTCACTCCATCTTTTCCTCATGGTTTTCCTCCTTTCCTTCTTGCTGCTCCTCTGCCCTCATGCTGCTCTTGCTCTTTCTCCTCCTTTTCCTTATGCTGCTCTTTCTTTACCACGTTACTCTTCTTGTCCATCATGTTGCTTCTGTTATTCATCAAGTTTCTCCTCCTTTCCCCATGTTGCTTCTGCTATTTGTCATGTTGCTCATTCCCCCTCCTGTTACTTCTTCTACTTGTCATGTCTCTCCATTGTTTTCCTCATACTTTTCCTCTTTTTCGACTTGCTGCTCCTATTTTCCCTCATGCTGCTCTTGCTATTCATCTTTTTGCTCTTTATTTTTCTCACGGTGCTTCTGCTATTTGCCATGTTACTCCACCTCCTTCCTTTAATACTGCTTCTCTTCCTCATTCGATTCTTTCTTTCCCTCATGTTGCTCCAGCTATTTGTTATGTTATTCCTTTTCTTCCTCAAGAGCTTCTTCTTTCCCTTCTGGTGCTCTTCTTTTCCTTCATGTTGTTCTCGTTTTTTGGATTTTTGCTCCCTCTTTCTCTCATGTCTCACCTGTTATTCATCATGTTACTCCTCCTACCCTTAATACTGCTCCCCCTTTCAATCATTCTGCTCTTCTTGTGATTATTTCTGCTCCTGCTAGTCATTATGGTACTACTTTTGTCTCCAAGTGGCTCGTTCTTTCCCTTTTATTGCTCCTCTTGTCCTTCTTGCTTCTCCTCCTTTCCCTCATGTTGCTCCTTATATTCATTATTTGACTCCTCTTTCCCCTTTTGTTGCGCCTTCATTCTGTTATGCTGCTCCTTCTTTCCCTTATGCTGGTCGTCTTTTCCTTCATCCTACTCCTGCTTTTCATCATGTTGCTTCTTCTTTCCTTTATGTTAATATGTTAATCCTATTCATCATGTTACCCCTGCTTCTCCTCCTGCTCCTCATCCTTTCCCCCATGTTACTCATCCTACCTTCATTCTGCTCCTGCTTTTTGTCTTGTTACTTCTCCTTTTCTGCATGCGCTCCTGCTATTTCTCATGATGCTACTCCTATACCTCATGCTGCTCCTAATATTCATCATGGTTCTCCTCTTCCTTAGGTTCTTCCTCCTTTCCTTTATGTTGCTCCCTGTATTTGTAATGTGGCTCCTTTCCCTTATGTTGCTTCTTTTAATTTCTCATGTTACTCCTTTTCCACATGATGCTCCTCATTCCCTTCATGCTTCTCTTGTTTTCCTTCATGCTGCCTCTCCTGTCCTTTGTTTTGCTCCTTCTTTCCTTAATTAATTTTTCTCTTCCTTATCATCATGCTTCCACTTGTTTCCCTCATGCTGCTCCTGTTATTCATCACTTTACTCCTCCTGTTCTTCATGCTGCTCCTGCTATTTGTCAAGTTGCTTTTTCTTTCCCTCATTGTTCTCCTCCTTTTCCTCATGTTGCTTCTCCTTTATCTGATGTTGCTCCTGCAATTCTTTGTTAATCCTCCCTTCTATTGTGTTACTACTCCTTCCCCTTTTCCTTCTCCTCTTTTTCCTCATTCTGCTTGTCAGGGTGCTCCTTCTGTCCTTCGTTCTGCTCCTGGTATTTGTCATTTTTCTACTTCTTTCCTTGTATATTTTTTTTGTCATGTTTCTCCTCCTTTTCCTAATGCTGCTCCTGCTTTCTCTCATGCCTGTCCTCATCTTCATTATATCACTCCTTTTCCCCTTATGTTGTTCATTCTTATACCTACTTCTCCTCACACTGCTAGGTCTTTCCTTTATGCCCCACCTCCTTTCTTCCCGTTGCTCTTCCGTGTAGCCTCTCCTTTCCTTCATGCTGCTCTTGCTGTTTGCTGCTTGCGTGTTACTCCTCCTCTTCCACAGGTAGCTCCTTTTTTTTCCACATGGTGCTTTTTTTGTCCTTCCTGTTGTTTCTGCTCATTGTCTTGTTGCTCCTTATTTTCCTCATGCTGCTCTTGCTATTTGTCATGTTGCTGCTTCTTCACTTCTTTTATTCCTGTTATTTGTCATGTCACTCCATTTCCCCCCTCATGCTTCTCATCCTTTCCTTCTTGCTGCTCCTCTCTTCCCTTATGCTGGTCTTATTGCTCATATTTTTGCTCTTTTTCTCATGTTGCTTCTGCTGCTTGCCATGTTACTCGTCCTTTCCTTAATACTGCTTCTACTTTCCCTCATGCTGCTTCTGTCTTCTCCCATTCTGCTTTATTTGACACGTTGCTCTTCCTTTCCCCCATGCTGCTTCTGTTACTCATCATGTTGCTTCTACTTTCCTTACATGCTTCTTCTTTCTTTACATCCCCTCATGTCACTGTTGCTTTTTGAATGTTACTCCTTCTGTTCATCATGTTACTCCTTTTTCTCATACTGCTCCTGGTTTCCCTCATGCTGCTCCTACTATTCACCATGGTTCTCCTCTTGCCCTTAATACTGCTCCTCCTTGTCAATAATTCTGCTCCTCCTGTCATTAATTCTGCTCCTATTGTTCATCATGGTACTCCTTCTTTTCCCTTATGCTGCTCCTCCGTTGCATCATTTTGTTCCTACTTTTCATCATATTACTACTCCTTCCTCTCGTCCAGCTCCTTCTTTTCATCATGGTTATTCATGTTTCTCCTTTTCCTCATGTAGCTCCTACTGTTCCCCATGTTACTCCTTCTTTCCCTTATGTCACTCCTGTTTTCCTTCATGTTGCTCCTCCTTTTCATCATATTGCTCCTCTTTCTCTTATTACTCTTCCCTTATTAGCTCCTTCTTTCTCTCCTGCTTCTCCTGTCCTTCATGCTGCTATTGGTTTTCATCATGGTACTCCTCCTTTCTACCATGTTGCTGTTCTTCGTTATGCTCCTCCTCCTTTACCTTATGTTGCTCCTGCTGTTCTTCATGTTGCTACCTCTTTCTCTTATGCTTCCCCTCTATTTTTCATGTTAGTCCTACTTCTCCTCATCCTACTCTTACTGTTCATCATGTTACTCCTCTTTCTTCTCATGGTGCTCCTTTTTCCCTTATGTTTGCTGTTATTCTATTTTGTCATGTTACTCCTCCTTTTCCTTATGCAGCTCCTGCTTGTCTGTATGTTGCTCCCTCTTTCCCGTATATTGCTCTTCCTTTCCCTCATGTTACTCCTCCTTTTCCACATGCTGCTCCTTCTTTTTCTCATGCTGTTCCTCTTTTCCCTAATGTTGCTCCTGCTGTTTGCCATTTTTCTACACTTTGCTCATGCTTCTCCTTCGACTCATGCTACTCTTGTCTCCCACATACGCATCATTTTTCCCTCCTGCTGCTCCTCCTTTCCCACTATTCATCATGTTGATCCTCATTTCCTTTGTGTTGCTTGTTATTTATTATGTTACTCCTTTACTGCATTACTTTTTTTCTGTTATTTCCCTCAAAATTCAAATAAAGTTTCTTTAAATTTAAGTATTTTTAAAAAGCCACACTGTTGATTCATGTCGACCATGTTTATCACTTTGACAATATTATATTATTCTGTCAAAAGGAAATGTTTGAATGTTTTCTGCATTATTTTATTTCACAACATTTTAACATAAATTATTAAGAAGTGTTCAGATCTCTTTAGCTGCAAAGCTGTAAAACTGAATTTGTAAAGCTAAACTCAACAATGGGAATGTTTTTACACAAAAGACTCACTTGATGAGATTTGTAAGGTTTGAGAAAATAACCTTAGTGATGTTTTGTGGGTTATGTTCTTGGACTTGGAGAGTGAAAGTGTTTAAGTCTGTTACAGTGCACTTTAATAGCTCACCTGGTAGAGTGCATGCACCATGCAAGCTGACACCTGGAAAAATGGAACCAAGTTGAAAGTGTCAAAAACAGCTCTTCAAATAGCCACTTATGCATGGTTTCAAGAGCGAGTCAGTTCCTACAGATTCCCATGTTAAAAATGCTCAACTTTACAGTAGAGATAAACATGTAATTTCTCCAGTGATGACAACTGTATGAGGGGTGAATTTTTGTACAACTCACTTATTTAAATTGTATTAAGGCTTTAAGTTATGCATTATTAAGGACTCGTCCTTTTTGAGGAATAGGTGGATGCCGCCATGGGTCAGTCAGTTATGTCTACTTGACCTGCCTCAGCTCCACTTGTGCTCCAACTATGGATAAACTCCTAAATGATTTAATGTAGGAGTTGGGCACTGCCAAGATGGTAACAGCCAGAGCCACCACACTGAGCTTCACATCTGCTGTTAAGGAAACCTGTATTTAATGTCAAGGATGGTCTGTTCATCTTTAGATACCATCTATGGTAGTAAGATTAAGTCCCTACAACAATGGCTTGGGTTTGATTCTAGCCCAGGTCTTTGCAACATGTCCGCCCCTCTCTACCCACTTAATGTCTCTCTTCAGCTGTCCCTGTAATAGAATAGATATGATAGAATAAAGCCCCAAAATGAAGCTTCCCAAATGATGATCCAAAAAAGTGATGCTTGAAAGCTTTAATGTAAAAGAAACCAGCATAAGGGGACTACATGGAGTTAAAAGTCCCAATAGTAAAAGTTCCAGTCAGACACAGTATTATAATCTATGACCAATAATAGTATTAATGTGTAAGTCTCATTTTGCTTTTGTAAGTTGAGGTGTAGTTAGTCTGGACGATTGAAAAGTTCAATAAAAACATTTTAAATACATTAATTTTGTCTAAAGTTAAATGGAAGTAGATGCTTCTCACCTCTGGACAAAGATTTTGTTCCAAACACAAAGCAACACAAGAAGAGATGCTTTAAAGTGTAAATGCAAAGAAGTTTGTTAATGAAGCAGAGTCAACCAGCATTAAGAATTACAGGGATGAGATAATTAGCCGTGATGAATGTAGTCATTGATGAAGCACAGATGCTTGGACACCCGAGTGTAGACACCAGGGCTGTCTGGGAGACCACAGCCGTCTGGACTCCCATAACTCATGATTCCCATCTGAACTAAGCCCCGGGCTGCACGACATAGCAGCGGGCCGCCATAGTCTCCCTGTGGGAGCACAAAATGCACACAAGCACTGTTATTGTGTCTGCCTTCCTACTTTGCATGGTTCCATCATCATTTTAACATGTTAATTTGATACATAAAAGATAAATATGGTCATTTTGGAGAAATACATCATACTTGGAATTAGATTAACTACTCCAAGTCTGGAAAAGAAAAGCAATAAGCAACTAAGTCCCATTGTGATAGCTGGAAACATGGTATCAGAACTATGTGGAAGTGTCAGAAGTCAGAATATTTAGAGCAAAGAGGGAGCACATAATCAGAATATCTTTACATCAAGCTTCGCTCAATCAGAGATAGAAAATTTCATTCCAGATACAGAACCTGCTAATTAATCCAATGAGCAAGTCCTATCAAAACAAAGCTGACTAGTATTGCTTTCAGAACGTGAGTGACGTCTCTAAACCAGTTCTCAGGAGATTTACTGATAAATTCCAGTTAAAGCCGAATGGCGCTAACAGAAAGTTGTATGTCAGGAGACAATAGGACAGAGAATAACACCTCAGTGTCAAACCCACAGTGAAACATGCTGCCAGACATATTCAAGTCTGAGTGTTTTGCTGCTTTGGAGTTGGACACCTGCACAGAATCAAGTCCAATCTGACCAAGAAAAAAATGTCACTCCATTCTTTAGAGACAGATTGCACCAGTAGTTAAAGATACACTCCCTGGTTTATCACAATGGATGTTTCTTAAAGATAATTGATTTGCTGACTGAAGGACAACTACAACTCACTTGACAGGCATCCTTCCCTCCAGCCTTGTCCCCTGCAAGCAGCACCCAAGAGACCGTCTGATAATGTTCCACTTCACAGTTTGTCTGAGGCATGAGGGAAATTTTCAGCTGCTGAAGGGTTTCCGGATCCGGCAAAGGAACTGCAGAAACACACACAGAATAAGTGAAGAGGAGGAGGTGATTTTTTTTTTTTATATTGTCTGATAGTGAGCTTAATGGCTGCTGCACAGAGAGGGAGTGGAAAATCTGAAGCAACCAATTAAAGAAGAGCTTCGGATCACCTGCTTACCAAAGGCTGAAGATGGAAAGAAACTGAGTTTCAAGACAATGCAATTGTTTTCTCAATTCCATTTAGGTTACATCAAATAATTTTTGGTTGAATTAATGTTTAGAAACACTGTTTTTGAAGACTTTGCTGTTCTTAAAGTGGATCTTCTTGTGCAATATCCACTTGCAGTGTCACAGCACTACAAGATCAGATGTTTGAGCAGAAGAAAAGACACCGTAAATGAACATTATTACACAATCAGGTCTCCAGTCTGTACTTAGAAAATTACAGCATGTATATGCTCCTTTTTCTTATGCAGTATGGACATGTTACAGGCTACTTTATGTGCAGAACTTACCACCATTCCCAATCTGCCCCCAGCCAATGATCCAACACTCAGACGATGGACCAAAGATGTCATCGATGCTGGGCAGATTCACTGGGGCAGCAATCTTTGAGTATATCACCTTTTTCTTCAGCTTGATCAAGGCAATGTCATTGACATAGCCGTTGCTCACGGCCTGATAAAGAGGATGACGGACCACAGTATCTATACCCATGTAACGGGCGGACGCCTTCTGCAGGTCATGTGAGCCGACCACAACCATTGATCGATGCAAACTAGGCTGATGTTGCCTAACAAGACAAACACACATGTATCACTGATTCTGTATTTATGTTTGACCTTCCATCAAGTGTGAAACCCTCAACACACATACACAGCATCCCATTTTCTAACACAAATGTATGCTCAGAAGAAGTGGGACATCAGCAGCTTTAAATCCTCATTTCACTGTCTGGTCAGATTATCTGCTTGGCAGCAGCCAACTACATGGTTAACATTGTGGAGCATTTAGTAACTTTAAGAGGCAAATGTATTCCTCAGGTCTTGGTAGAGACCAAAATAGAGCTAAAAGTTGAGTAAATATGACATCAGACTCCTCTCCTGCCCCCAAGTGGCTAAAAAAAGTTATTGCAAGTTTCAATACAACTTGACCATCAGAACAGTGCAAACCTTTTTCAAGTGTTCCACATGAACTTAACATGTTACTTGTCTTTTTCTAAGCTCACAGAATGGTAGTGAGGGTGAAGGATGACATTATTTATACTCATGTAACAAGTAGATTGCCTTTGCAGCGCGTGTGAGCCAATCCAGACCATTGTTTGACAAAAATCAGTCTGTAGTAATCTGGCAAAACACACAAACCTGTATTTATGGATGTAGTCTGCAGGCCAACTGGTGGATTGGTTGGCTACTATCAGACCAAATTCTCATTGGCTAGACAGCTGTCTGTGTTTCTTTCATCAGGAGAAAGCGCCCCATCAATAGCTTTCCTGTATCAGTCCATTATTTTTAGTGGCTGGAAGAGCAGACTAGCATGTGGCAGATTTAGTTCATCTACAGATAACAAGCAGATTTTGTACCCTATTAACTTCCTCAGTTTAGCAAAGCAAACACGAGTACTGTCAGAGAAGTTGAGCAACAAACTGCTGTGGACAGAATCTGCAGAAAAACCTACTTTAGCCACTTAAACAGACTAAACATAAGACAACAATATCAGCTGAAGTACTCAATGCATCAAACATATGTTGACCTCTTTACCTTGACATTACCTTGGATCTGCACACAGCCTCCCAAACCTGTTGAGGCAGCAGTAGGCGAGCAACTCCCCTGTTCTGTTTTTGTCCAGGAGGTTGGTAGTAAAGTGGTGAAAATATCCTAAATACAGGTTTCTCTGTCTTCTTCTTGTTTAGCTAATATACATTCTGCATCTGACCCCATCCACAGCAGTTCCTTTTCTTGGTTTCTGTGTCGGTATTCTTGTCTGCTTGTCCATACTAGGGGCGTGTTGATCGTGATCTACTGTGACTACTACTGGTGAAGGATAAGTAACTATTATTATAGTTTATTATAGAAAGGATGGATTAAATTGTAGAAATCAAGCAGTAAATCGGTAACTCGATTTTTTTGATTTTCCCAATATGCAACTTGAATGTTTTGGTTCACTCTCACAGTTTTCAACTGCAGCAGGCAGAGAAAAGCCTCCAAAAGACCCTAACTGCACATTTCCTGATGAGCAGCGACCAGCAGAAATGCAGCCAGAGACTTTGTGTGGTGATCACAGAGGAGCATTTAGCAGCTAAAAGGCCAAAATCAGCCTTCAGGACTTGGTGGAGACCAAAGAGAGAGCAAGAGAAGTGAAAATCAATGTTCTTATGTATGTGGAATTATTTATTTATTTTTTTTTGTGAAAACAAACATCTATATTTTAACTAAAATATATTATATCTGTAAATCCATATTGGGTTAATATTTATGATATTTAGACATATTTATTTACCAATCAGACAAGATATAGATTTCACACCACAATGGCCTTGTATTTTTGCTGCTTGAACTGTATCAGAATTTTCAGTCTAATACTAGAAACCTCAGCAAAACGTTTAGTTTTACTTTTAGTCAACTTAGCAGTGCAGGAGACACACTGCATTACATAGAATGTTTTTAATATAATTATAACATACATCGGTGTCCTGCTTTAAAAGACCAGCTGTGCCACCAAACCTGAGAAACATAACTGAGGGAAAAGAGGGAGCTTTATGGGTTTGATAATTTTATAACATTTACACAATAATCGACTCCCCTCAACACTTTGAGTATTTTTAAAGATGAGCCCTGACTGACTAAATGAAAGGCAACACAGTAGTCTTGACCTACATGCTAAGAGTAATCAGTGTCTCCTGCTGCTACTAGGGAAGATCATTTGGGTCACATGAAAAAACAAACTCCTCCTTACTTATCCCAGCAGTGTGCAGCAGTCAGCACCCACTGACTGGTGAGGAGGGTGCCACCGCAACGCCACCTTGTCCTGTGATCAGATGTGATGTTGAGGTGAACCATCCACGGCCAGCTGCCTTTAGGAGCATCCGTCCCCCCGATGATGGAGAATGATACTGTCCTCATGTAAGTACAGTGAACAGCAGTCAGTTAGCATAGCTAAGCATAAAGACAGCCTGGTTCTGCCCAAAGATAACAAAGTCCACTTTACAGGTAATCATGTTTTCACAGTTTTTTCGTGTTTTTTTGGAGGAACAGTCCGAGATAGCTGTTTTCGGTCTTTATTCAAAGTTCAGCTTGAGCCTCTAGCTGTTGCTTTATGTTTAACCAATAGATACGACAGTAGCAAGAAAGCATGTAAACACATTCAACAACATGTTGAAGCATTTTTAAATCCAGTTTAAATCCTTTTGTCATTCTTAGTAAAACAGCCACAAACATCATAATAATAAAAAGAGCAATTTCACTTGTTTTGCCATTAAAAACAACAATGATTTTGATATCACATCTTATGATTCATATGAGTGTCAGCCTCAGTCTATCAAGACAGCACAAAGATTCTACTAGCAAGAGCTGGTACATACAAGTTCAACCTTTTCCAACTGAACACAGATCAATCAACAGAATATAATGTTCTTCATCATGGTGTGTTTGTCTTCCTCACCCTCAGTGCTGTGGATCAGTACCAGCACAGACAGCAGTTTGCAGAAAGCCATGGATGTGACTGAGAACAGAGTCGTTGTGACTCTGCAGGCTGTGGAGGAACAGCTGCAGCTTAATATGACCGGATGGAGAGATGAAACTCTTATCAGTACTGTCAGCCTTCATTTAAGCTCTCAAACCACCAACAGAAAATACTGCTGTGGTTCAAAATTGCTCAATCCAAAATTTAAAAAACCCTTCCTCTACTTCTTTGAGCTGATGTAGATGATGTGCTTGTGAAGTAGGGTACAAGATCATTTGAGCGGTTAACTCTATATTAACCTTGTTCAACTAAGAACACTGGCTACAAATCTTAATCTGAACCAGGGGTGTCAAAATCATTTTAGTTCAGGGGCCACATTTTTTCAAGATTCAAGATTCAAAGTTTTCTTGTCATGTGCACATTTAAAAAAACTCACACATTTCCCTATACAATGAAATTCTTACTTTGCTGTCCACTCAGAATACCAGCAACAAGTACAAAAATGAAGTATATACAAATAAAATAAAATAAAATAGAAATAAAAACAATGTAAATATGAACTGTAAAGTGTATTTAGTGCAAACAGGATGTGCATCTTGTGCAAATAGGATGTGCAAAAATGTAAAATTTAAAAGTGACATTCTAAAAATTAACAATGGTTGTGCAAATAATATAAACAGAAGATAACTGCAATTTTCAAGTATATGGATTTTACAAACCTATTTGATCTTAAGTGGACCTGACCAGTGAAATCCCAGCATAATAACCTATAAATAAGGACAACTCCCGAATTTGCCTTTTGTATTAGTGCTAAAAAGTACAAGGGCATTCTGAAATGTTCATGCACTTAGAAAAAAAACATGCAATTTCAACAATATTATGCCTCAGTTTATCATTTACACTTGTGCATTATAACCTACAGATCTCTTTGTCTCTACAAAGGCACAAAACATTTAGTCACAGGTATCTGGAACTGAACAATCTAGTATTTGACTTTATGACCAAAACAACTTGTCGAGAGCCAAAAATTATTTTGAATCTAAGGGCCAGACTGGACCCTTTGGCGGGCCGCTTCTCACCTGTGGGCTGTGTGTTTGACACCCCTGATCTTAACTCTCTTATTATTTTATTTGACAACAAGGCTCTGCAGTTAAAGATATCCAAATCAATCCTTCATTTCATCCAAGGTCTCAAGAAAAACTCTCCGTTACCCCAAATTATTATTGTGACATTAAAATAAACACTGGTGAAAGCAGCTGCTTTGTTTTGCTCATGTTTAACTTCCTTGACTTATTTTCTATGATGTGTTGATGAAGGATTTATAGATTACTCAGAAAAAAACTCTCTGCTTCCTTATCAGCATTATAAAATGTAGTATCTGATGAAAGGCGAGAACTACCATCAGTTGGATTCATTATCAGCAGCAGCATGTGAGGTGTCATGCTGCTGATCTGAACACAGCAGAGCTTTTAGAGTTTAACATGCAAGAAGAGTCTGTGCTTTTTCCTAAAGTTCTGTTCATTCAGCTACAAAATACTTACACTTCTCCTAAATTGGATTTTTGTATTTAATTATTCTCTTTTTATTTTATCTCATTTGTTATATATCTGTATGCTCTGTATTCTCCATGTTTTATGCGCTATGTAGGGCTACTGTTTTTATCAGGACATTGCTGTAACATATTTTTTTTAAGTCCCTAATGTCCTCTCCTGGTTAAACAAGATCCTTTAGGTGCATAAGTGTGCAACTAAATGTAAAGTAGTATTTTTGCTCTAATTAACTTAAAGGTAAAAATAATGTGTACACTTCATTTTTGGTGTAAAATGTCATATTACTGTCGAGCTTGAGGCATTTGGCATTTTGAAGACAGCTGAAATGGATCCTCTTGGTAATGATTGAGCTATTTATGGAGTTAAGGCTGAACATTTTAGAGGAAGGCAGTACTGGAGGTGGCAGTAAATTTACTAGTACACCAGTGTATGAAACATTTGTTGCTAACAATCCTGCATTTGTAATTGTACTTAAGTAAAAGTATGAAAAGTAAAAGTGCAAAGCATGCCGAATACTGTTCCTGATTCATCAGAGAGTAAGTGGCATTTTACTGTTGCTGGATGAGAAGCAGTTAGTCTCTGCACTGATAAAGTTGGATAAAATGAAAATAGTACCTTAATTTGTACTGAACTCTCATCTCTGAAGGAAGGTGTTGTTGTGGGCGGGGGGTGTTAAGTCAGTGTTGATAGATAAGGAGGTCTTTTTGTCAGTGTGACTTGGTGCATGTTAGCAGGAAATTCTCCAAACACAAAGCGACACGAAAAGTGATGCTTCAAAGCTTTAATGCAAAGAAATTTGTTAAATGAACCGAGTCAACCAGCATTAAGATCAAAACGCGGTGGCAGTACAACACAGGAGAGAATCTGTGAGGAGTAAAGCAGGCTACCAGGTGGAAGTTTAAACCTCAGCTGAGGCTTCCTCGCTCTGCTTGATGTAGTCGTTGATGAAGCGCAGATACTTGGACACCCGAGTGTAGACGCCGGGGTGGCCTGGGAGACCACAGCCGTCTGGACTCCCATAGCTCATGATTCCCACTTGAACGAAACCCCCAGCTGCACGACACACCAACGGACCGCCATAGTCCCCCTGTGGAAGCATTAAACACACACATACGTTGTTATTGTGTCTGTCTCTTCAGTTTGAATGGTTTCTTCTTTACTTTAACTTACTGAGCCACCACATAAAAGAGGAATATCTGCTAGGTGAATTTATATTTTGTCTGACAGAACAAATGAAGCTCACTTTGCAGGCGTCCTTCCTTCCAGCGCTGTCCCCTGCACACAGCATGTCAGAAGTCAGATGAGGATACGTGGCCTTGCAGGTACTCTGAGGCATGATGGGAATCTTCAGCTGTTGAAGGGTCTCTGGATCCGCCAGTGGAACTGTACAGACACACAGAGAATAAATGCATTTGCATCATTGTGCAATATCTGGCCTGGAAATATGTATGAGAGTAAATTCATAAACAGTTGTTGATTTCCAGAGGTATTTCCTTGATAATGAACTTGTCAACTGAGGAACAAAAGTAGGAGCAGGATTAGCATAGGAGAGGAGGAGGTGATATTTTGGGTAGTAGTGGCGCATCTGTTAAAGCTTGAGACTGTTGTTCAGAAGGTTGAGGCTTTAAGACCCAACACCACCAAGCTGCCACTGTTAAGTTTTGGGCCTTTGCTCAAAGGTCTATCTGGTCTGGGGCCTTGTAGTGTAGCTGACCCTGACTGCAGCTTCCTAACAAGCTGGGGTCTGCAAAAATACAATTTCCTTCGCAAGATCGATAAACTATATAAAAAACAAATGTATTTTTTATGATATTGTGATGTATTTTAGTGTGCAACATCTGGCCTGTATATTTGGTGATATATGTAAGAGCAGAATTTATAAACAGTTGTTGATTTCCAGAGATAATTCTTTGAAAATGAAGTTGTCAAATTAATAACAAAATATGGAAAATCATGGACGGTTGTGGTGGGGAGGGGGACGAAGACTCATGTCGTCAGTATTTCTAAACTCCTGGTTGTGGCCCTGGTTCTAAGCACATTTATTAGCGGTGTTGCACAGATAAAGGTCAGCCCAAGACATTTAGTTGGTGAAAATGTGACACTTTACAATGTACTTGTGTGTGTTCCGCTGTGTGAACTTACCACCGGTATCAGTCTGCCCCCAGCCAGTGATCCAGCACTCAGACGATGGACCAAAGTTGTCATCGACACTGGGCAGATTCACTGGAGCAACAGTCTTTGAGAATGTCACCTTTTTCTTCAGCTTGATCAGAGCGATGTCGTTGACATAACCATAGCCCACGGCCTGGTAGCCAGAATGAGATACCTCATTCAGGATACCCATGTAACGGGCACTCGCCTCCTGCAGAGCATGTGAGCCGACCCAAACCATTGATCGAGGCAAATAAGGCTGACGTTGCCTAACAAGACAAACACACATGTATCACTTATTCTGTATTTATGTTTGACCTTCCATCAAGCATGAAACCCTCAACATGCGTACACAGCATCCCAGTTTTTTAACACAAATGTATGCTCAGCAGAAAATCCTCATTTCACTGTCTGGTCAGATTATCTGCTCGGCAGCAACCAACTACATGGTTAACATTGTGGAGCATTTAGTAATTTTAAGAGGCAAATGTATTCCTGAGGACTCGGTAGAGACCAAAATAGAGCTAAAAGTTGAGTAAATATGACATCAGACTCCTCTACTGCCCCCAAGTGGCTACAAAATAAGTTATTGCAAGTTTCAATACAACCTGACCACCAGTAACCAGTGTTACCCTTCTTTTTCAACTGTTCCACATCAACTTAACATGTTACTTGTCTTTTTCTTAGCTTGTTCTATACAGCACTGCATATTTCTATGTATGACTATCACTGTGATCAATAAAAATGTAAATTTTTAAATTAATTACTAGCTTTAGAAAATAAAATAGACAATCATTTATTATATATCTATATATGATATACAATTTTATATTATATATATATATATAATATGAAATTCTTAATGAATTACACTAAAGTCAAATAACTTAAAATTTTTAAAACCTTACATTTGAATATATAATCTTGATACATAGTTAAACAACATTTTATGTGTGTATACATACATACGTTTTATATAGATATATAATTATTAATTTTTAAATGAATTTCTAGTCAATTATACTCAACCTATTAGAATTTTAATGTAATTTTTATTTTGGCAGTGAAGGTCATGAAAAGAAAAAACAGATATTCCTTATCCTGTGGCTTAATCAATAACAGGTCATAGTCATTCATACTCTGGAAGATAATTTGGGAAAAAGAGAAACTTCATGAGTACAAAAATACAAACTCCTACTTACCTATCCAAACATTGTGCAGCAGTCAGCACCCACTGATTGTTGAGGAGGGTGCCGCCACAACGCCACCTTTTCTTGCCGTCAGATGTCGTCATGTTGATGTGGACCATCCACGGCCACCTGCCCTTTGGAGCGTTCTCCCCGCCGATGATGGAGCTCCTCACTTCAGCTCCCAGTACACCTAGAGCGCAATGACAAAACATTATGAAAGTGCATGAATGACACAGGTGTTTTACAAGTACAAATTAAAACATGGCCTTGCATTGAAGCAAGAAAAGTTTGAAATAGGCTTCTCCCATGTTTGTGTGGTACAAACAGCTTGTCTACCTCCATGCATGCATAATGAAATGTATTCACATCATACAGTATATACTGGTGGATATATCAGCAGCTAATATCATAATAAAAGAGCTATTTTACTTGATTTGCCATAAAAACCTGACTGTTACATCACATGTTACAGTAAAACCCACAGCACATAGAATCTACTGATAAGAGTTTGTAAATAAAAACAGAAAATAATGTTCTACATCATGGTATTTGTCTTTCTCACCCTCAATGTTGTAGATCAGTACCAGCACAGGCAGCAGTTTGCAGAAAGCCATGGCTGTGATGAAGCACAGAGTCGCTGTGGCTCTGCAGGCTGTGAAGGAACAGCTGCAGCTTTATATACACTGCCGAAGAGATGAAAACTCTTATCAGTACTGTCAGCCTTCCCTTTACCTCTCAAACCACAAAAAAAGTATATGAAGAAAAAAGGTTTTAGATTTGACTGAATGTTGCTGCAACATTTCAGAGAATTATTGTAGATTCAGTTTATAACTATCTGATGTATTTAAAGTACCTTAAAAATTAAGATTTTGATTGTCAGGGCTAAACTCTTTCACTTGAGGTTCATATGTGTTACCTCCTCAACTTATAAACCTGTTTTACTAACAAGACAAAAAGCTTAGGGGCATATTATTCATTGCACTCTCACAGTGTGCAACACATAGTGATTCAAAAAGTATGTGCCTCTGTAGATAACAGAA